>JANSTS010009738.1:7926-28140 GCA_026546915.1 Sylvicola fuscatus
CACATAAATTATTCACACGTCCGCCACATAAATAGGGGTAAAGTCAGCGATTTGTCTCAAATCCCCCCATTACATAGAATTCTAACTCTCTATCCGTATTCTTGCCGTCAGGCCCAGATAAATTACTGACAGATGGAATCGGTTTCGCTTAATGTAGCCCCGTTTGTGCCGCCTTTATGCGTGTATAAGATTAAGGGTTGCGCCACCAAATAAGTTTTGCATATACACAAAATCGAATACAATTATGATCATTAAATTTGAATTGGGGTGAGAACATTTTCCATTTAATAATGCATAACCCTTTTTTTTGCTTTGCCGACAAGTCACAGCGACTTACATAAATGTGCGGCTTTTGTAAATGGCAATTCTTGGCACACGCGATACTGTTCTGGCGAACGTGCATTCAATACGTCCACATATGCGGTAAAAGGAGTGTGGATCAACAAGGTAGATATATGTATAGTTTTAAAGGGTAGCTGCTGCTGTTTTCATGTCTGCATTACATCCGAGCGGAAAATAAAATCTCGCATATGAAAAAGAGATGCGATCTCCGTCCTCATTTTCCTAATCTATCTATATTCATCCTCTGTATGCTGTTTTGTTATGTTGCGTTTGTTGTCTTTTTTTGCTGTTGGCTCTGTGTTGTTATGTAAATTTCCTTGACATAAGAGGAGTGTTTAATGCCACTGGGGATCCGTTTTTTTTTCTTCTCTCTGTTTGCTGTATGCTGTTTGTGTAAGGGTTGATGATTTTTCATGTTCTCCCTCTTGGTTGTGCATTTTTCTTGTCAAGAAGTTTATTTTTTGTGGCTCATTTTCTCTACATTTTGTCTCAATAATATACATTTTTTGTGTGCTTTTATGTCGCATTACTTTTAATATGCTCGTTGAGTAAATACAGATGTTCAACGATGTACGAATTGATATTATACGGTTAAAACTGTTCTCTTTCTTACCATTCCAGCCCTAAATGTTTTTGATTTGTAACTTGTAACTTGGATAAGTGTTATGCCTGAAAGGACCTTGTTTACTATCATATATAATGCGCTTACAAATGTCATATTGTGGTTTACGCTTTCAAATACGTTGGCTACCAAATCAAATTAATGTATCGATTACCAGGACAACATAACATATATACAAGTTTGATAGTGTCAAACATACAAGGACGATTGTTCAAACTTCTAAAACATCCGCCGTAAGCGTAAATGTGGCATGCATGTACACAGGCAAATATCATTGGAAAATAATTATTGCTGCAAAGTGTCAATAAAGGTTATTAAAACAAAAGTCATCGTTCCTTGCGGATAA
This sequence comes from Sylvicola fuscatus, assembly GCA_026546915.1. Taxonomy (NCBI): domain Eukaryota; kingdom Metazoa; phylum Arthropoda; class Insecta; order Diptera; family Anisopodidae; genus Sylvicola; species Sylvicola fuscatus. The sequence continues at coordinate 9,237 of JANSTS010009738.1, forward strand.
ATAACTCCCAGGCCAGCTGGCACTTGTGTTCACAATTACCCCCATAACGTAATCAGGGTGGCTCATACATGTACATCGAGTTAGACACATCCCCTATGTGCAGCCATCCAATTTTCATCGACCTTCCAGTTCAATTGAGGTTGCCATATAGATTTTCACAAATGCTTGAGGCGTACGAGCGTGCTCGTATTAGTACATATATGTACAGATGGAGCGTTATTGAAGATGGCAAGGGGGGTGGATTGGCGTAAAATGTGTCACACAGTATAATGTGAATATAGTGGGTTGTTTGGCACCCAAAATGTGTCGTGTACACATTTTCTCAACACACTCTGTGCTACATTGATTGTGGCTGTGCCTGGTGTTATTAGATTCCTGCAAATTTTCCACATCCTTAAGTATTAATCGGTTTGATGTTGATGAACGGAGGTTTGGGGTTTATGATGAGCTCATGAGGCAATTTCTCTGATATTTATCTTCTAAATACTAACTGATTCGAACAAAATATTATCTGTTTGCTGAATAAACTGCATTTGATGTGGATATTTACCAGCCCCTACATGTGAGCAATGTTATTGACAGTGTAAAGCGACACAATGCGTGGGTGTTACAAGTAATTACACAAACACACGTTTTTGTGTCGCCAGAGCTCGACATCACTCTAACCAACCCCCTACCCTTTCCTGCACTTCCACATGAGTGTATGTGAAAATTTCTCAATTTCCAGATAATGTTTTCATCCGCTGTACCCAATATAGAGTCGACGTTGATCTCCTTTATGTGATTTGTTTTCCCTTCTATTTTTCAGTTCAGCAAACGCGCTCAACACGTCTAGTCGATTGCGTTCCCATAGCCCGATAAACCATTCTGACAGTTTAGTGAGTAAAATACATAAAATCCTGCAACTTGCAATCGAACTGCAGGTTGAAAAAACAACATAAAAATCACATACGACAAAACAACAACATTCCGGCAGCAAATTAGAAAAAAACAAAAATGGCCAACAGTAATCCCTGCAAGTGTCGCTATAGCGCAGCGATCGCTTTATCCTGCATGGTCGGTGTGCTGCTGTCCATGTACGCACTTCATGTGGAGATACAGGGCGAAAAGGACGAAAGCTACACGGCCATGTGTGACATCAGTGAACACATCAGCTGCACCAAGGTTTTCACATCCAGGTTAGTTACTCAGTTTAATGCCATTATTGTGATTGACCTGAATGTGTTTCCACTAAAATCAGATACGGCAGAGGATTCGGGATAATTGGACTAATATTCGGAGAGGATTCAACACTCAATCAACCAAACAGCTTTAATGGCATCATATTCTACACGCTCATTGGATTTCTTGGTAATCTCGTTAATATTTGGTATACACACAGTTTATGCTTTGCACTTAACATGTTCTCAGTTATGAAAAAACATTTTAATGCAAACGTTCAGATAGAAACGCCACGAAACTAATTAATGACTTCTTGCATTTCTGGGTAACTGTTCTTAAATTCTTAAACATAATCTCTTGTTGTTGTCGTTTCTGTGGCGCAGCGTGCACAGCAGTCTGTCCAATGTTTCCGCCCTTTAAGATTAAATTGATTAGAATGCCTACATAATAAAGTCTTGGCCTCAGTGCACAATGCACATTGCACGTCGCTACTAAATTCGTGCCAATTGAGTATTTTTTTCACGGTTCAAAAAATTTGCGTTGATGCTTTTTTCTCGGCATTTTCTCCATTTTACTATAGCAATTTGTGTTAAAGGTTATTTACTAATATAGTAAAGAAAAAAATGTTTATGTTGCGACGTTCAACTGAAATGTGTCTCTGAACGTCCAAGTGGTCCAGGATAAATGAGCTTTGTGTCGACACCATGTCTTGTTGTTCAGCACGTGATTAATGACCAATGCAATTGGCGGTGTTTTTTCTTTAAATTTTGTTGGCATTAGTAATTGCTTAAAGTGCTTTTAGTTAGATTTGGCACGTGTAAATTTAAATGATTTCTTTCTGCTTAACAAAAAGTTTTGGTCATTGTTATGAAATTGAACCTTATTTTTTCCAAAACATACATTCCCTATTTCACCAATTAGTTAGTTATGCAACAAAACAATCTAATCATAACATAAAAATGCGTAAAATTCTCACGATTTTTCTATGTGGTTCTCGTTGAAACTAATTTCATTCCTCCATCAAAAAAAAAAAAATAGCCGCGAAATGTTGGAATATGCCTTTGTTTGAACATTTGTGTTCAATGGCCGTTCATAATGGCCGAAATAATTACTCAAGTGTCAAAAATTTCGTTTTCATTCGACCTAGAGAGCTTAATAGCTTGAGGAATACGCGAGATCGCGGTACGGGGACAATAAATTAAAATCTTATGCTAATCACTATAGTTATTTGCTTAATGTGTATTGTTAGCTTTTGTTGTCTGGTCTTTGCGAGTATTTGAACAAAATATTTTTTTTTCAGCAATCGGGTCGGCCTTAATTAAAGTTTGCCGTTTTATTGGCTTAGTACATTTTTGCTGAGTTCATTCCAGTTCATAGACTTAAAGATTTACGTTTTACAAAAATACCGCAAAATCATGCAAACCATCCAAATATTCAATACCTTGGGTAACAAATCTTATTTCACTGTTTATGTTTACTTTGTGTAATATTGTCGTACAACTCACGAAAATCTTATTTTACATAGTAGCCCCTCATTATTCAACTTAATAATATCATTTTGCAAATTCCAATTATTAATCACATCATTTACCCGCACCAATAAGCCATTGTTAACTACTGCAATTCTCAAGACGATATCAATTTTCAGCGGTTTGCTTGCACGTATCTGATTTCGGCGGGCGGCTTCTTTATACAACTTAATGCTCACGTTTCGCTTATTTTATTGATTGTTTTTTTGTGTTTTCCCATTGCAAACATTTTTTTAACGTAATTATCGAATTTATATGAAATTTTCTACAGTTTTGTTTATTCAAATAATTTAAATAATGAAATTTGTCCTATTTACATTCTCTCAATTTTTAAAGAAAATAGAGTAGAGCAATATTATTGGCAATAAATATTGATTCACCAATATTTGAACGTAATTAAAATTGTGTACGTACAAATTTGACCTTCAGATGTTAGATTTCTCTAAAACGGCGATAAAATTTAAACAGCCTTTCATTATTTAAATGTCATTCTTTCACAAAACCGCACTAAAAACATTTTACGATTGTTTCAGAACCGTTGATAATTAAACATCTAAATTTATTGAAAATGAGCTTTTCAATTAGCTAACTGACGGCAATTTATTGTTCACGATAAACAATATCCAAAGTTTGTGTTTGTTTACAAATGAAGTAAAACTTTTCAGAGAGCTTCAAGTTCATCTCAAGTTACAATTTCAATAAAAATGTTCAGCTGCAACACAATTTCTACTGAAAAACACACATTTTACATTAAAAATACGGCTTTTCAAGCCTCGCATTCCTCTATTTAACCTCAATTACATCATCTGATAATTCATTGCGGTGTGACCATAAAGATCTCCTCACATATGGCTGTCGCCGTAACACACATAACATATCCCATATTGTATTCATAATGCTGCGTGTACGTATTGTTACAGGTTTTGTCAACACATTGCGGGCGGCAAAAGTCCAAATCATCTTGTGCGCCATCTCCAACGTGATGTCATGCTACTTGGCGTATCTGCTGTACTTCGTGTTGGAGGATCTGTGTGTTGTGTGCGTCTCGACGTATGTCGTCAACTTGGCCAACCTAATCTTGACAATTAATCGATACACTTTGCTGAAGCGAGACATCGGGGACGAGCGCGTCAAAAGCGATTAGGTTTTATGCTGTGCTCAGTGCAAATTCAAATCGGTTATGGTTTACGCTATTTACACAATGATTTATATGCTGTACATAATTTCATTTTCGGGGTTAGCAACGCTTAGTTAGTTGACTGGGTTGGGGGATTCAATTTGAATTTTCAGCAAACTATTTGCATAATATTTGATGGAAACTTTGTTGTTTTATACGGTTAACACGGGTTGGATGTTGAGACTGTTTTTAAAATTTAATTTTATATAAATAGTTATATCATTTAGAGTGTTTAATTTTGTGCTACTGATTTTAACTGTCTTTTTGACATGTAATACTAACCCCATTAATAATAAGAAATGACCAAAGATGGATACAAAGTCATTAGCATATTAACTGCATTTAAAATCCGCTAGTTAGTCGCATAAAAACAATCCTGAATGGTCATGTGACGTATTTGTGGAATGCGAAAAAAAAATGTAATGAATAAACAATTTAAGAAAAGTCATCCCCCATATTGGGACGACATCAAATATTATAAAATGTGCAGGCGGCATTTAAGGCGTCCAGGTTTAACGGCTAGCTCAATATATAGGCTTTTGTCACAACATTTATAACTTTTAGCATGTAATGTGGGCTTTTTGTGTTTGTATTTTGTTTAAAAAAAAAATCGTGGAATAATAAATAACATTGTTTCATCGACTATGTTTCTTTGATTGTTATAATTCGTTTAGATCAACAATCGCAAATACCAAGGTGGAAAATCGTGCAATTGATAAAATGAACTGTCTAAAAAATCACTTTGACTGAATGTCAGGTTCAGTTTTTTTCCCAAAATGCTACAAGAGTCTAATATAAGACATCAAAAAGTTCTTTATTGATCTAAAATTGATTCAACCAAAGTTTTCGTTTCGTTTGCAAGAATTTAAAAAGTTTAACAGCCACTTCTTGAGCACCGAACAGCGATCAAGAGTGTGCAAAATGCACAGAAATCAGGACATTTAAGCACGATAATCCACACACAAACATAAGAACTTAAAACTACATCTTAACTCTCTAAACTTTATATTCACCGTAAATCGATGAGCTGTGCTCAATCTTGATATGTTCAACAGATGGCAACGGACTGTAATCACAGGCGAATATTCAATCAATATTGTCACCAGGCCCCCGAATATGTATTTCCATTTGTGACACGCAAAACATATACGACATGTTGCCACATCTAAAGCGACTCGTCATTCCATGAAGGGTTGTGGTTGGCGCTGAGTATGGCTGCCAACGTCAATGTGCTCATATTGTGGAAGACTGCGAACTTTGGACATTCTACCCTGCGCCCGACCTACAACTATTACATTCTATGGTTTATGAGACACAAACATCAAATCAACGAAAATGCCGTACATATATAGATACTTTGGGATCTCACATATCGTTTCTGTCGCAATTTGTATCCCACTTTATATGTATTTGTGTGTTCATTTATTCGCCTGTATTGATATCGCTTGCGGGGAGAAGTCCATAAACTTTGCACTTCATCAAAGTTGGTGAATGAGGGTGCTTTTCTCGTGAGCACATAGACGTGTGCTAGTGGCAATCGATCGCTTTTCTCTGACACAGAAACAGGAAGTTGTCTGTGTGTCCTTGTACTCATGTACGAGTGGTGGATATGAATTTCATTTAGTTGCCACATGCATGGATTGAGGAGCCGCTTCAATTAGATAATTCAAAGTTGTCTCCCAAGTGAACGAGATGTAAACGACGAAATGGAAGGGGAGGTGCAAATTGCTGAAATTGATAAAAGTGGCAATTATGGAGGCAGCTTTTCGCCGACAATATAGATCATAATTTAAGCTTTTACCAGTCGAAACATATTTGGGGTAGTTTTATTTGGCATAAAGCAGCCGCTGACATTGTCTTAAACTTTACCAATTATCGTTGGAGGATATTATTCTGTTTAGATTTAGGAGAGGCTAGGGTTGCTTATGTTAATGGAAAGGTAAGTTGTTGTGATATTGAGGTCAGAAAATGTTTGTTGTGTTAACCACAAAAGATCTCTTGTTATGAATTTTTCACAAGAAAGCTTTTATCTCCAAATGTAAGTTTCAAAGGCAGCCGCACAAATTGTCGAAAATTAAGTGAAACCCCATGCTCTCCTATACACATGCCATTAAGTGTTAAGAACTATTAGACAAGCAGACATCTTGCCATCATATCATAGAAGATAAACATCTCACAGACGCATTAAAACAATGTCTTGTGTCAATTTTGTAAAGACTGTCTCTCTCTCTACGTATTTTCCTTTTATTTACAAAGCAGCAATGTTCACATGTATGAGTGGATGTGCAGACTGTGGGTTGTGCGACCTTTTCGTCACTCAATGTTGTTAGTGTCTTCAGTTTCCACAAATTGTATATATTAACAACGCCCCCGAGAAACCTTACGGCAATTTGATTATCATGTGCATATATGTGTATAAGTGAATCCTGAAAGCTCTTCGATAACAATCATCATTATTGATTTTTTTCTTTGTCACACAACGAACTTTGCATGTTATTAAATGAAGTATATGTACATGTTTATTGGCTTAATCAAAATGTACCTTAAAAAATTCAATAAAACGATAATATTGTGTAAGAGAAAAGTCAACAGAATCGAATAAATTTAAAGAATCTTTTAAATAAATACCTTAAGCCATCAATACTGCTGAGATTATTTATTTTACAACGATTTTAATGGCAGATATAGAAAATAGATTTGAAGACGTTTGTTTGCCTTTTCCAACAGGTAATGTCGAACAGATTGGATTAGCAGCGGTCGAGTACACTGAAGTTCTATGTAATTTATGTCAATTGTTAATTAAAAGTCAATCAATCATTTCAAGCTTATGTTAAATCAATTACAAACGATTAAAGTAAACAAATACGCACTTTTCTCACGGGATTTTAAAATTTAATCTGAAGCTTTCTTGAATTTCAAGAAAAACAAATTACTAAAATCATGTTTGCGCCATTATTGCAGTCCATAAATAGCTATAAACTGTTCACAAATTTGCATTTAAAGTTAAATAAAGGATAGCTGCAACTCCTTAAAGCGTATTCACATGTGGATATCAATTGTAAAATTATTAATAATTTTTAGACAACGGCCTGAAGTGTACTATTTGAAGAAATAGAGCCCAGCGGCCGCCATTCACTCATTTCCTTTCGATACTCCACTGCACTTGCACTGTTACTATCAGATTGCATCGACATGCTGCAGCCGCTGCACTGCCAATTTCCTACAATTTGCATATTAAGTCGATCTATAAATGCTCGTGTACGCACACACGGCGGCAATCGCCTTCGCCGGTAAATTGCACAGCATGCTGCCAGCATAGAAATTAACAACGCAAGAATGGATCGCGTAAATAGCGCGTGTTTTCTGCATCTTTGCCATATGCTCATTAGATTTTATTGAAATTGCGTTTGGACGCGACGCGGAGTGGAGTCGTCGGCCTGGTGATATAGTTTCAGAACATGGATGGAGCAGAAATGCGATTGTGCCTGCGGCTGCCCATAATCGATTCATATATGAGTGAGCTTAATGTTTCGCAAATGCATAATTGAATTGAATGCGTCGATTTGCTTAGATTGCAGTGCAAACAGCATCTGATTAAGAGAGTGTGGCATAGGTTAAGGTACGAAAATTGTGCACACAAAACACCTGCTGGAATTGGTTTCCTTTAAAGATTTTTGGAATAACGTGGAATATTTATAATAATCAAGGATTTATTTTCCGTTCGACTTTATGATATTTGTTAGTAATAAATATTTAAAAAATCAAATAAATATTAATTTTTACGAAAGACATAAAAACATTATTAGTATTCATTAAAGCTCATAAAACATTCGTTTGCAAATGTTTCCATCGTTTAAAACCCCTAAAACTCGCATATCGAAAAATATGAAATAAAGCTTTTTAAAAGCCGTCTAAAACACCATTATTGTCACGATTTTATTACTTTACTGGAAATGTAAGAGTGTCTGTATATCTTTTTTGGAGATATTCCCAGTCCAAGCACACTGTAACAAGCACATAGAAAGCTCATACCACACGTAAAGCTTGCCAATTTCAGTTCAACATGCACATTTTTGGAAGGATTCCAGAGTAGGTATAATGATAGTACGTTGAAATTCGGTGCTGAACGACTCAATTAACCTAATTAACAAGTAGAATTTCGACTTCTTCCATTTTGGCACAAGTTCTTAGAATAAATCATCATAATTACCGGTTGGAGGGTGCTGATAGTGCATGTACTATCGTATCTTACGATATTAAAAAGTTGGGTCTAACTGCCGCTTTTTAAGGTTTTTCTTTTACCAAAATGAGATAGATTTTTAAATTTTAAACTTTTTTATCGGAAAATAGACAAGTCCTTACAAAGGCTCGACTTCGGCCTACTTCAAGAACACAACTTGCTTTGAAGTTGATTGTTTATTAACATTTGTGAATATTCAATATCAATTTTTTTTTGTGTATTTATGTGGAATCAGTTGTTCTCAGAAATGTTCACTTCATTGAGTCGGAAAATCGATTGAAAATTCTTTCGATTCCGCAATATCAAATATCTCGACAATTTATTCATTCATTAGGCAACGCGTGCATTTTACGTAATCTTTGTGTGATGTAGCCAAGGACGATTATATTGTGATTTAATAAAAGCGGCACGTTTGATGGAAGATGACGTCAAGGGCGTCAGTAAGGAATTGCGACTGAGCGGCGCGGCGGGTGGGTGCATTGCACATTTCTGACATTCAAACTGTTTTGAATTGAAATGAGTGATTGTTGGTGGACGTGTCGCAATAAATATGGGCAAATGATGCATTTAATAATTGACAGGAATTGACGGAAATGGGCTGAGAAATGTTTGAAGGAGAACTTGCCTGTTTGTTGTAAAAATTAAGTATTCATCAAAGTTGTACATGAAGAGCGATGAAAATGAGTTACGTGATGTATAGTCATCAGTTTTTAAAGAAGTTTCATGAAATTTTATGTTTCTATTAATTTTTTTGAAATTTGTAACAAATCATTTTACTGCTCAACATGTCTCAAGGACATAGATTGTAGATTTCGCGTAGTTTTCTTTAACTCTAAATAAAAATAATAGAATTTTTTTTCTATAACTTAAAGCGAATTAAAGAAAGGGAAATACGAAAATCAAGAAGCAAAATGATAAGATCCATTGAGTGTATTTGACGTTCAACTACATAACAACCAAATTCTATGATTATTATTGACTGAGTTTGAATTTTAAACCCGGCCAAATATTTTCACACATAAATAAACATATCATTTGAGTTGTCCCCAGTCCCCACATAAACAGGGACAATATTTAGCTAGGAATCATCGCTGCCAAAAACACTTGAGACGATCATCTTGTCTGCACTAAGAGTACCCTCTCCAGCGCTGTCTGTTTACACAAAAAACACTCCAGCTTCGTCCACACATCAATCGCGACACAGTTGTCGCCACTCGCCACCTATTTATATGCTACCATTAAATTATCATAATTCATAAGCTCATATATGGAGCTTCGCACAATGTTTGTCGTTTCGTCGTCGTAAATATTTTAATTATCGTCACTCACAACTACACGCACCTTGAAGACAAATCAATTAAGAAATTGAATTTTGTCGCTTGAGAAAAGTCCGTATAACATATTACAGACAATCCATGGGAACCTAAGAACGGAATACATAAATTGGGCTCACGTGTAACACAATAGTTATTGGCAGGTCGGTACGAAATGTGGCATGGCAATAAAATGCGTGCTAGTTAGCATATATCTGGCGCATAATTTGACGCCTAAATCATGTGTGGTTTGTTTGGATTTTATCGAATCGCTTTGGGATTTTGCACGATTTAGATGTTTTAAAGGGAATTTCAATATTGAATTAATGGCGTGCTGTATGGTGATGTGGTAATGCTGTTGGAGTTTATTGGTTCTGCTGCTGTTGGAGTGGCTGGCTCCAAACCGTTTTCTCTTTTGCTATTTGTGGCGTTAAGAGATAAGTCAATTTGCAATTGGCTATGTACGGTCGGAGGGCTGTTATGAGTGTGTATGCTGCCATTGTATGGATTGAGGACAAGATTTGCATAGCGACTTTAAGTGGAATTTGCACATATTTTTGTTATGGACGTGTGTCAATTTGTAGTCAAGGGATTTGCTATTTATCTTCATGAGGTGACATGCTGTTGAAATGTAATTAGGCGCAGGTAAGTGATGACGGTTTAGTAGAGTTTAATTAAATTGAACTCAATCTAGAAACGTTGAATACATTTTTCACGTTTAACAATAATTTGCATCAATTTTCTTATCGCACTTGATACAACTTTAAAATTCTTCAGGCAAACTCAAACTTCTACTATTTCATAGAATCTTACTGTGAAAGAAATATTTACAAGCTGCAAACTTCTATCTTTGTTTTGTTTTAATATTAAATATGCATTTCCATAAAGAATCGTAAATGAAAAAAATATAGTTAAAAATACATACAAAAAATTAAGCGAAATGTTTGTCTATTGCCAAACAATAAAATTGCGTAGGTCGACCCATTCAAGCATCTACTTAGCAAAAAGCTATATAATCTGGTATAGATGCTGAAACTTGATCTCGCAAAGCCGCCTTAACGTACATTCTTTTGTCTGTGTGTTTTTCATCCGAATTCATTTATAATTTTGTTTTTATGACAAACATATTCGTTTTTTTGCCAACACAATAAATATGCTCCCAAAACCTACAAAAGTACAATTTAAAAAAGCTTAAATTGTACCACGCAAAGCGCTCATTTCGTACCAAAAGGAAAATGTGAAACGCGACATGTGCGTGTGCCATACCTATTTGTCCAAAAAGTTTTATATAAATATTTATAGCCGGCAGCTTGAATAGAACTTGCCCAGCAATGTTCAGCGACCTTGTTGATATAGCGTGCCCGCAGAGGAGTCTTGAAGCATCTTCAAGATTCACTTGCGCACACCAACAAGCTGCTTGAACTTCTAATTCATCGACCACATTTGCATTACAATTAAGACGGAAGGAAAAAACAAACACGTAATTAACAAGCACCACGCCGCTTTAATAGTAATTGAAAACTTCCTCAATGCCTCTAAAACGTCTTGAAGCATGTTATAGCTAACATTCTTGAAACTAAGCACCTTCCTTCGTATAATTAAATACACAAAAACTGAGCCATAAAATTGAATGTATAACTTAGACACCACATTTCCCAGAAGGAAAATCTCATTCTGAATAATTTAGGATGACAAACAAGTCATTATAGGATTGTAATTCATTTGGCTGTTTGGGTAATCGCACTGTACAATCGTGGTAACAAAATTCTTTAAACATTTTCAATTCTGGAAAAAATTCGAATCATTTCCGTTAAATGGTAAATGCCAAAATGATAAACTGGGATTAGTTTGACGCGTTTTTGGCACACAATTGGTTTGTTTGTTGTAAAAACGCAACCAATAAACATCGAATCCATTCAGCATTTTATGAATGAATTTTTGCTGGCAATAAGATACATTCAGCATTTATATTGATCTGCAAATGGCTCATTAAAGAGTCGCACCAAGTGTTTCCAAGACATTTTACCCGCTGTCGACACCCACTCCTTGGTTTTGGTGTGATGGCGATCACTTTGTGCAGATATATAGATGGTAGAGTGTAGAGTCGCGGTACCGTGTTAGAGCGGGTGCGCGTGGTAAATTGCTGCCAATATTTTCCGCAGTGATGACTTCATGCTTGACGAGTACACCGCGAAATTGTTGTGTGTTTGTCACGTTGCTGCGTGTATGTATCCGCAGTTTTGTGTACACTCGACTGATTGTTTGACACTTACACGTGTATTTTCAGACGCCTTGAACTTGAGCGATCTTATTAAGGTGCGGGATTTGTACCTTATAGCTGTGAGTAGATAATCTTGATTAGAAAAGTTTCGGCGCCGAACAGCAGGTGGGTGGGATGCGTGAGCGTGCGTCACGAATTATGGCAATTTTGCTACCGGTCTTGATAAGACTTTCAGTTATTTTAAAATTTGCTTAGAGTGCTTGGTACAGTTAACATTTTCACTCATTTAGTTAACTTCAAAAAGAAGATAGACCTTGAAATAGAGTTTAAGTAGCATTAATGTATTCTTTTTTATTGAACAACATTTGACCTTGAAACGTATAAGGCTGGGATAAAAGTCAAAACCCGAGTTGCTGAACGTTGTTGTTTATTTGGTACATTTTGTTTTTAACTTTGCGACTGATCTTGAAAATGTGGAGTCAAACCATTTAAGATAATTAAATTATAAGAAACATACTAAAATAAAGATAAAATAAAAACATATGTCCAAACTAAATCTAAATCGGTACCAAACATTTTTTGTGTGAATTTTTTGGTGGCCAAATTGGACAGACTGAATGACTTCTAAAAATATAAAACCACCTTTGAAAATGCAAAAAAAATACAATCATTTCATGTTGGCCCACCCTGTCATTTTCAGGATATCATTTTAAAAATATAAATAACAACAACACTTAAGCATTAAAATGTGTTTTAAAAATTAAAAATTCCCATAAGATTTTTTTTTCCTAAGTTAATTTATTTGAAACACAAACAAATTACCCACATCTTAAGTTAAAATGTGATAGCTTCATTACAACATGTCGCCTATATGATATATCTCAACCTACGATTGTTCTGCTATCTGTGGCTTCCATAAATAATTCTCAAGTTGACATTAACCACACCGCATATTTCATAAACTATAAACGTAAAAGAGCATACGGAACCTGCCAGTACATACGTTTAACAACCGCATAAGATGACATTTCCCAATTAAACGCGACGATTATCAAAAATCGCCACACCAAAAGCAAACCAGCGCGACAAGTACTTGGACATGCAGAGAAAAAAACAAATTTTTCGCGTACGCGCGATCGCGCATCATTGAACCGGTAAAGCAAGATATTGCGCCAACGTCCAAATTAACATTTCTCCCGAAATGGCGACATCAAGATTATAAATCAAACAAAATAAATATGCACACACGCATTTGGTCAGATACTGATTTTCTCTTTACCACCCATATGGACGCGGCAGCCACATTGGCAAAAAGCAGGCAAAAAAAAATGATCGCGACATTACGCGCAAGACGGTCAATTGGAGACAAGATTTTCAAGATTTCCAGTTGCAAAAAAAAAACAGAATCAATTCAGGAACTTGATGAAAATACAAGTGAAAGCGATGCGAAACGATACAGGTAAATTAACAATTAAAAAGGATAGCAAGCCAACTGCCAAATCCCATTGATCCAAAGTGATTGACGTCTTATTGGATTTTCGGCGGGCACCATGTGCGCAGATTAAGTTTCAGCGTGCAGATTTGGCGGCCGCGTGCGCTTCAAAGTTGACCCTCACCACATCTAGTCTAGTCCACCCACACTGGAAAAGCTAGACGCGGCCACATGTGTGCGGGCGCTTTCGGCGTATGCATATTGTAAGCGTGTATTGTGTCACACGAATTCGCGTCTTAAGCTTTCCGAAATAACTTACAACGGCAATTGGTGAAGCTTGTGCCATGCCGGGCGGCTACCCGCGCTTCTCGCTCAGGCCTCGGACGTGCGGCCGTTTCATATACAAAATATTGTCTTAAACTTTTTCTTACTAGCACTGTTAGTTGTTTTGTTTTTTTTTTTTTTGCTGTTTGTCGTCGTTTTCGTTTCAGCGCTGTGTGCCGCTTGTGGTAGGTTTAATAATTGTTGTTGTCAATATATTGTGCTGCCGCTGATGGGAGGCGCTGCTGGCAAACTCAATGGACCACAATTGAATCAGTCGCGACGCGTTTCTCATTCGATGAACATCGATTACATATTCATGCGCATATGTTTTTCTGTTTTATGTTTGACGTAATAATATTGTTTTTTTTTTCTCGATTCCATTTCCATACAAACATTCTTGCTAATTGAACGTTTTGTGTGCCGTTTGAGTTGTTGCATTTTTAATTTTGCATCTGTTTTATGTGCATATGGTTAAACAGGTGTGTGTGTGTCGCGGCGTTTTCTTTCTGTTTTAAGTTGATGTCTCTATAAAAGGGCTATTAGTGCATCGCATTACTACATTACAATAATTGCTTCTTTTTTTTGTTGCCATAAAAATTACATGCTTCAATTGGATTTGTTTATCGTTTTTATTGTGTGTTTGTTGTTATTGTTTCATTTTTATGTTGTGGTTATGTGTTTTGTTTACATGGCGTGACATTGTTATAGTTTTTGTTGCACGCATTTTGATGTGCAACGCTACATCGTACACAAGGCTTTGCATTTTTATCGCTTTTCTGTGGTTTATTGCGTCTAGATTATTTGTATTGTTGCAACGCAATAGATTTAAGTGAAAAAAAAATTAATACAAAAGTGTGTGTTTAAGTTTGTTTGCATTATTTGTAAATTTTAATTCAAATTTATCATTTGCATGACGCCATTTACGATGTTTTGCCTTAAGTTTAATACCTTTGCAGTGACGCAAAGCTTCGTTTGATCGAAATACATTGAAAGCTCTGAAAAAGGCAAAATTATTTTAATTTAAATGACTCCTTGCATACATTTACATAGTGACTGCAGCAGATTCCTTGGAACTGAAGTGTTGAGATATTTTTTACTTGAATGTAATTTAATGGAATGGCTCATTATTTAGTTAAACAGCGTTTCTAATTAAAATATTTTTCGCACACTGCGCAGGCTGACTTAAATGACCATTTTTAGAATTAATTACAATCGTGACAGAATGACTGTAAATGGATACCTGTACGATGTTTTAACTTAATCGTGTGTGTACTTAAGTTATTATCTAACGTTTTTCTTTCTATAAATTCAGTACATCTGTTCGGTATTCAACTATCCTAATGTGTTAATTATTTCGCCATTTAACGTCAGTGTTGTTTTTCTAATGAACGTTCAAGTACTTCTCTCTGACGACGACAATTACAAAAAGCTCCCAGTTCGGCAAATCCTCAGCTGTATTGAATTTAACTGGTTAAGTGTTGAATCTTACGAATCTTGTGGTGAATTTTCCTTCTTTTTTTTACCATCGCTGGTATGAGTGTACAGAGTACTAAGTTATTATAAAAACATTGCGCCCACAAAATTGCGCCGACTTTATGAAAGAAAAACATTACCAATTATCTTTTCGACGGTTTTCTCGCAAAACGATTCTTAAGCTCTAAAGAAGTTGCCAAAAAATTTAATTAACATTGCTGACTTTAAAAAAAAAAGTAAATATATAAGTAAGCGTAAGTGAGCAAAAAGCAGCCGCAATCTGCGAAGCTTTGAGAGTTTTTATTGCCCAATGTCAGTGCTCAAGATGAAATGGCAAGAACAACAAATCGCACATGTAATAATTCTTGAGACTTGCGGTTTGTCCTATTTTGGTGTGCTCAGAACGTTCCTTAAAAGAAGAAAACAATTTGTTTAACGCCTCTTTGTTTGTTCACAACGCTAAATTGATTTAATTTATTTAATATCCACCTTATGAACATGCTTTTTGTGTCCTGCGGTCCCTGGAATACATTCCGGCTTTTCTAAATTGATTTTAAATTAATTTTAATCCTTTTTCTTCTTTATATTTGATTCAATGAAGATGTGTATTTAATGTATCGCCAAATAACGTAGAAAATAAAATAATCATTAGATGAATCTTTGGCCATTTAATAATTATATGGCTCATTGTTTATCATAAAATTACAACACAAAAAAACGTATTCAATTGAACAACAAAAAATAAATAAAATGGTTGCGAAATACAAAGTCGATTAAGCAATTTGTTGAATTATTAAATGCGTCTTCCACTATTTTCTTATTCAAATAATAAATCGTTATCTCTTTAAAAGCAAGTGTGTTTAAGCCATCATCTAATGGGATTATCCATTGTTTAATTATTTATTGTGAAGAGTTGTGTCACTTTGAAGTGTCTTTTATGTGCTAAAAGAAAAGTATAAAGTGTTAAAAAAGAAGAAACAAACGAAGCAAACGACAAATTTTGCTAATAAGAATTATTATCTAATAACTGTGTGTGGCTATAAAAAACAAACTCTATTTGGATTTATTGTTCAGCGAAAAAAAGCAGACATCGAATTGGGTAAGTTTAGACGATTATGTCATACATAAATATATATAGTTTGAAGGCACCAACAATCAAATCAAATGGAGTAAAATGTGTAACTGGAAACAGGCAAAAGTGCTTAAGCCACCACCTCCGTAAAATACGAAACGGACTAGCGCAATATTCCTCCTCCAGAGATTCGGAACTGTTGTGAATTTCCCTTTAACAAAAATGTTGATTCAAAAAATTACAGAAATGTTATTTCCATAAAATATGTAAGAAAATGATAAGAGGGACAAGACAACAGGAACTTGTATAGCAAATAAAAGCAGCAAGTCCATCAAAATAGACGACGCCGCGACGATGGAGCGGAATATGTGCTGAACGTGGATGGAAGTGTACACAAACGCGTATAATGCCCGCGGGCGATCTTGGTCAATGTGTCTTGGCGTGGCTCAAAGGAAAGTGAAAATCACTCTCACTTGTTTGTGAATTAGCCTTTCGCGGTTCAGCCGTCACATAATTTCAAGCGCGGCCATATTATGCGTAATAATGTTTAGTTATGACTTATGACGAATTTGCCTTTTACTACAAGGTGATAAGAATCGTGCGAACTTTTCATGAGTGGCGAAGCTTTAGTGTTGCAGGCGAGTGATGTGTTTGTTATAAATCATTAAAAAATTCCAAAATCTTTATGAAACATTACTCAACACTCAGAGCCGTCACTGCATTTCGTGATCCGTCTGTTCAACGAAAATCTTTAAGTTAATAAACTTGTTATAGTGGTTTCCTGCGTGCTTGAGTCGTCGGGATAGTCCGAGGCTATTCATTGAAAGTACAAATATCACAAATGAAAAAACAAATTAAATAAACAAAAAGTGCTCTCAAGAAATGGTATAACCAAATGTCTTAGATCCAGCGACCGTTATTGCCACTACAGCTCCAATCGGCGATTCACGTGTCACTGTACAGGCCGAATTTTAACACGAAATAAGGCGCAATAATCGAGCTATTTAATTAATTGTTTTCATTGGCCTTCTTATAATATAAACAAAAACGTTTTCGAGTGTCTCGAGAGGTTTAGCCGTTAATGAAATTGCGTATAGAAACGTGGCCTGTTTATGGTAATTACAAGACATTCGATGCATTTGCTTTAGGCGTTGGTGTTAAATTGTGTTAATTAATTTTGTGTGAGATGGCCTAGGGTGCTTAAAATTGTTGAAATGTGTAGGATTTAATAACTTAAAAGCTTATAATTGGTATTATTTGAATGAAGTCATTTCGGAGAGTGGCCATCTATAATGCATTTTTTTAATCAATAACGAAATATACGCTTCTGTCTTCACGAGTAATGCAATCATCTTCAAGAATTACTTTGAGGAAACGTTGCCAATGTTTATTTATATGGTCAATGCACTTATTTATCTAACGAAACTAAATTCTCTTGCTGATTTTTAAGAATCACTTAAATGCATATTTTTCCAGCAATATTTGTTTAGCATAATGCTTTAAATTTTGGACAATAAATTGCAAATGACTGCAAATTTAGAGATAAAGAAACTAGCAGATATTATGCAGTAACATATTTATGCTCTCCAAATATCATTGAATTTAAAAAATGACGTTAAAATAATCAAAAACCTTGAGTAAATTTGTACTGGCAAAGCATTTTTGGATAGTAGAGACAATTATGGTATAATTGGATATGACGATATATCGTTTTAAAATCATGTATGTCACAGAAAGAAAGCCACACTTATGTGCACTTTAGTTGGCGGAAGTCGACCTGACTTATTGTGTGTGAGAATGCTTTCCAAATAATGTCTTCCTGTTAATATCCCACTTACAGCAACTCACTAGTTATTTATCCACAAATCACGGAAATTCGTATATGAACATATGTGTAGTAAGTGGCATTCACATGAGTAGCGCACAAATGATTGAATAATTTTTTTTTCTCAAATGAAAAATAATAAACTTGTGTGACTGGGGTCAAGTTCAGCAATATGCAAGTGAAAGTCGCCACCAAACGATTTGCAGCTAAGTATCGAGTATTTCCCGCTAAAGAGCCACACAAGATGACTTTCCCACCTGCACCAGCGAGCGTGTGCGAATTTTTTTGTTGTAGCCACATCTCAGAAACGAAGGAGGCAAAAAACAAGGAATCAGCCAAACCTCAGTAAATTGATATCGTTACATTCGATCAAACACAAAAATACATGAAGCCTTCAACAGCTTAAAGCTTGCACGGCAGACAAAAAGCGTTTGTATATTCGTATACAGACAAACATTCCATTGAAAGTCAATTTAATGTTAATTGCCATTGATATTGGGTTGAGCGCACAGAAAAACATGTGTATCACCTCTAAGCCCACCAAATTCGACATTTAAAGTCGTGCGCGCGTAAACAAATAAATTCAACGCCCCCGCCACAGAATTCGCGGCCGCTGAAACGCTCGTACATCGCGTTACACTCCATACTGAAGTCCATTTACAGTGATTCCACCTCTTCATAACTGTCGAGATGCTTGCTGTAGTTATTTGCTCTGTTAACAGCGTGTAATTTTATTTAAAGCTTCTTGATCCCAAATTGAGATTCACGAAGCCATCCGCGCACTCGCATAGATCAAACTCGTACACACAGAACATCGCGCGAACGATCCACCTTGAGAGCTGCATGCTGGCCAGACACGATCAGTCCTCGGTGCCTGTAGATCGACACAATAGCAAAATATGGCGATCACAAGGACAACATGGTCCATATTTTGGATGCTTGGTGTCGTCTGTTTATTGTAAACGGCCATTTGCACAATGAATCGATCGTATATAAACAAAAGCGCATAAAAGCTCGCGCTGGTGGGGCGTCGACATTAAATCGTGAGCGGGACGTTTAATTAAAGCGATATGTTCTGTCGAGCTTGATTTCAGCTTTATGATAATAATTATGTTTTCTTACGGCTCTTTGTAGATC
>JANSTS010009738.1:41031-51926 GCA_026546915.1 Sylvicola fuscatus
TTTGGACAGCATAAAAACAAACGTTTCAGTATAGATAAAACCTACACGATTCTGTACACCTTGATCGGAATGCAGATGCATTTGCAGAATAGCTGGCCGTCACATACCTGGAAGGCCCCAACTACACCCCATACACCACCACCTTGGAGCATGTTGTGTGGCCACTGAAAACAGTGAAAAGGCCGCACAATAATATGCTGAATCATTTGGCAAGTTGTTAGGCATTTCCGTTTTTCTAGCTGTCGGAAAAAAGGCTGCTTGCAACCAGTGAGTCGACAGAAATCGATTCCATTAAATTGGTTATCATTTGTTTCACGACTCACAAAACTGCATAAAACATGTGCCAATCGCCTCACATGCAGCGTATGAATGCGGATAAGCGTTTTAAAATGAAAAACTTCAATCAAAATGAAATCAAAAGCTCAATCACACAAAGCTGTTTCTTATGAAGGCAGATAATGATATAAAATAAGAAAATGAAAGTACAAAGTGCCTAAATGAACTCAACGTTTTGTTGCACAACAAAACCCACCTGTACCTAATCGATGCACTACATAAACTGCCGGCCAGTTTCCTTTCTGCATAACTAACTACGCTCTTTGGGGGTGGCATATGCTTAACCTTTTACATATCCAACCGTATAGGAACAGAATGTAAACTCACATACACGCCGAGCTTCTGGCGCTTTTGTGCTTTCGGTCAAGTGACGTCCGTCGCGGCCACTGAATTATTGAGCGCGTGTACTTTGGCGTTCAGGTTCGCGGGTCTGCGCGTGAGACTGCATACGCGATACAGCATTAGCGAATGAGGCGCCCACAAATTGTGGGTGATTGAGAAACATGCGATTGCCGCACCGGCAGGTCGTGTTGTTCGCATTATTTATTTACATGCATATATATGTAAAATGCGCCAGTCTGATGATTTATGAATACAAACAAGTAATTTGAAAAATGTTCAAAATTGTGGCTATGCGAATTATGCGAATATAGATTCACATACTCGCGAAATGAGTGAGTTAGCGGCGCGCTTTTGGGGGCGCAGATTAAAACTATTAGCTTTGAATGGAGCTGGAGCTTTATTATTATGGAACATTACGAAATGGACATTAGAGTTTTACAGTTTTATGCTCGTTATGCTAATGTTTGACAAATTTTTGAAAAGGTTAAAGTCACTAAAACTTTGCTTTGCCTTGTGTGGTCTATAAGTAGAGCTTTGTTCATACTTTGCTTTAATTTATTATGATTGCATTTGTGATTTATGTAAAATTAAATTTATTATGTTTGTGATTCTGCATTGTCATTTTTATTGCTTATGATCAACCAATATATATTTACGAGCTTTATGAAGTCAGCTTTGTATAATATAAAGGCTCGTTTTCAATAAAACTAATTAAACGAGAGAGCTTTTTTATTGAAATTTTCTTTACGTTCTATTTGACGAATAATATCTACTTTGCTATTGAATTTGCCGAACAGAAAATCGTATTTAACTTTATTTTTAGTTTCCTCAACTTTTTATTCAAAGTTTTTGCAATTGAAACAACATCTTACGTAGGTGGTGAGCTCATTTTATAGACCGAAAACTTTATAGGATCTTTTCAAAAAAATATTCATTGTTTTGGAAAGTGTGTTTTAAGTAAGCCGCGTCTCAGTTTACCGCTTCATTGTATTCCTTTAGTCGATACCTTAAATGGATGCTCTTTAAGAACAATCTCGTACAAAAATCAAAAGAAGTTCTACTCAAATGATTAATGAATTTAAATTCGCAAAACCAATGCCACTGGAACTTTCTTAAAAATTTTGTTAAGATAAAACAATAATACTTTCACAATAAATGTTAATGGATAAACAATAACATCCACCCAATGTCAAATTTAAATGACCCGCTTCGTTTAACTTTCAATTTATGTAAATTTTATAACAATTTGGCACATGTACAGCAATTGACATAATTCACCCACAAATAATAAATGCTGATTGTCACTTGTTGTTTCAATTATAACATCGGCTACTTTAAGTACATTTAAAAAGCTCCCCACGACTTCGCATAATTCGCGATTGTCGCTTCAATGTCGCATACCTCATAATTTCTGTTGATGTTTGTGTACATACAAAAGAATAAATTAACATGACACTTTGCGCATTTAACAACATTTAAGTTTGAAGCGTTTTGTTCAAACTCTTTACAGCATAAAACCACACACTCCCACAAGGAATACACAAACACCAAATGCGACGCTAAATTTCGCCATTAATGACAACGGCGACAATGACTTAACGCCATACACATAATATATGCTTGAATTTATGTGGATATGGAAATTTTCTCGCGGACAAACAACTACAAAAGATCATAAAATGTCAACAAAACAAGGAGAGCATTTCCTGTGGGCCGTTCCTTAGCTCATAAACTTAATATCAAATATTGAAACAATCATGTGTATCGATCGACAATAATCGATTAACTAGTGCACACCCTTTCTGTGCAGCTTTTAAGTATGTTAATTAAATAATACAGATAAGTTCAAGGCAAGTCAGCGGCTTAAGTATTTTCATTGGTACCACTGTTAACAGTTTTCTTTATGCAATCTTTACACATCTTTAATGTATTTTATTTTAAGTATTATTTGTCAATTGCGTAATTAATCCGCTCAACTGATTGGTGCGTTAATTTCGTGATCTTGTAATAAAAATTCATTTAAGCTTAAGCGCAGTTACCTATACACACCTATTTCCACGACATCGTGATCTTAATGATCGCTTCAAATTAATTAACTTTCAGTTAAGATCAATTAATAAAATGGCGGTATCGAAACACCGCCACATCTTTCATCGGATTTCAGCAATCGAACGTTATTAATTAACATTAGAATATAATGACCGCAGCGGTTCGGCCGCGCTACTTTGCCGCAACATAGACGCTTGCAGCATACATATGCGCGGTTGCAATCCACCGTAGTTCCTTTCTATAATTTTTTGCGTCCGCCGAGAGCGTGGGAATGTCGACGGTGTGTTGCACCGATTTAGTTTTTGCATTAATTAAAATCAAGTATATCAGTGTCCTTTCCACCGCCCGTATGTATCCAAATCAGATCTCTCCTCCAAACAATCTCATTTACTTACTACACATTTTCATAGTTTATTGTTGTTTTCTCACCTTTGCCATTTCACTCAAATGCGCTGCCTACAAATGGAATTTTAAGATTGCGATAATATAATAAAATAAATGCGAAATAGATTATTTACATCTCCAGTATAACATAAACGCAACATACAACTGGAATACCACACGGCCTGGCCAGTGTGTACCGATGTGGCCACATTGATAGAAATTATGAGCGCGCGGGAACATTAGAAGCCCATGGCCAGTACATTGCAACATGTGTCGGTGGTGCACAGGGGGCTGCCTTCTTCCCTCCTAACCTTATACCAGCTGAGACATAAGAGATTCGCTGAGCTGATGAAGCGCGGGAAATCTCGCGTCAATCTGCATACAAGCCGTTTCGTTGGAAAACTTAAATTGGGTGCGGTTTTTTGTGTTTTCCGCAGCACACGATTGAGGATCTAAGCCGCAATAATATACAGGTAAATGTCTCAGCCAAACAATAATAATACAGTTGATAAGATGCCGTGAGATGAATGCAAATTGGTATCGTGTGTAGAGAGCCAGGGGAATTATTATTAATAAAGATTAGGATCGACAATGAAGTGAGATATTGAGGTAATATTTTTCTATTCGACTGTTCCCGCCATATCTATTGCTGTCTGTAAGCGCGCCAAAGTAATGAAGCACCTTGTCTTGAACCGGATACTTAAATGTATCGACGTTTCTGAAGAATTCGTTTTCGTTTTGCATTTTATTTGCAAGAACTCCTAATTAGCGTGACCTGTATAATTTAGCTGCTTGGCAAAATCTTACTCTCTTTTGAGGCGGCTGCCTACAGACAAAATATCTCAGAAAATAATAAATCAAAAGCCACACAAAAAGTATGACCAATTCGATTAAAATTCATATACAGGTGAAATTGATTTTAGTCTTGTTTTGTGGAAATAACTGCGGGATGAATTATTGATTTTAGGACAATTACCGGTTTTTGTGTTCTTAAAGCTGAAACGTTAAAGTTATCTGAAGGACAAGGTGTGGAAGTGCTTTAGCCTTCGAGTTTGCGATCTTTTAAATTATTCATTTCAATCTCTTCTTGAATACTATCCAGTTTACGTGAAATCGCCGCACGGAATATCGTTTTGCTGCAAACCATTCATTTTATGCTCATACTCTCAACATTTCAACCTGTCCACCCACCACACTCCACTTAACCAGGTCATCGACATAATTACTTCATTGAAACCGCAACCGTCTTTTTACCTGCGTATTTTACAGTTTTCGTAATTGCTGCAAACATGCGGTAAAATTATTGCATGTAATCTATTTATGCTAATATGTAGTTCTGCCAGCAATCATATCGCTTTGGTACTTTAATTAAAATAAATTGCACCGATTTCGTTTACGTTCATTCATTCTTTTCATATTCTTTTTATTTACATAAAGATGGGATTGACAATAAGGGCAGTTAAGTGAATTGATATTACATTTTTTATGGAAGTACTTGTTTCTTATAAAAGCATATGATTCTTTTGAATTGATTATTTATTATTGTTTTCTCTGTTGTGATAATAAACAATCAATTAAACGCCTGAACGCATGCTTGCCACAATCAAAAGACTATTTTTATTTTAGTGTAAAAAGATTTTATGAACAAAATGTAATTGATATATTACTTTAAAATAAATCATACAATATTTTACCACACGTTTAGTGATTATAATAAATAAACTTTAGACATTAACTGTATTGCCACGCCAAATGCTTACAAATTGCCACATTAGAAGACTATAAAAATTTATCACGTTCGCACAATGAATTTAAACTTTTTCATAAAAAGAAACAATATGATACAATTAAAGTTTTAATGGGTGGCAAATTTTTAAGTATATAGTCGCCTGAGAAAATGATACTCACGTCCTCTAAAACTCTATTAAACTTAAACATTTCTACATATTCAATGGAATAAAAAAAATATTGAAAATATTCAACTGCACGTTCGTTTAAAAAACTTCAATCTGCATGCGACACGTTCGCTGTTCAGCCAGTTGTGCAGTTGTGGCGTAATTCCATTGGCTTAGATTTTATTTATGCACTTGCACATGTGTAGCTATCATATGCATGAGTTATTGCGTCGTCATTAAATATTGAATGTTGAATTTAACTGGGAAATATTGTTTAAAGGAATTCATAGTTGTCATCGATTTTCTCACGCATTGCAGTTCTCCGCCAAAGGCATTGCAATTCTCTGACGGACAGGTAAATGGAACTGTCCTCATTTAGGATTTGGTAATATCAAATAAGCATATAAATAGTCTGAATATTATGCGAATTTCTGATTATTTTTGCTATGATTTATGGTTTAGTGAAAGGAATTTCAATGAACTAGCATGTATTACATAATGAAGAGGCATTGTTTAACTTATAACCTTAATTTTAACAATTCCTTCAATTGAAATATTTTAGTTATTCCTGTGACCTTTTCTCAGACTTTCTTTGGTTTGATGAATATAAATAGGCTCCCTGGCGCGAACCAATAAATTTGTTTATGAACGGATTTTATTAAGCCAGCTCATGTCATGGCGATAATTAAGCTGAATTGAGTCATAAATTTTTTTCTATTAAAGTCGAACCCTTTTCTTAAGGAGCAATTAAATTTAAAATGTATATCCAATATTAACTGCATTTATTAGCAACAGCAAAAAAATGACAGCGACAATTATTAAGCAATCTCGAGATGGCAAGTGGAGTGAGTGATAAATGGCGTCTAGCTGCAATCAAGATGAGATTGTGAACATAAGAATCTGTGCATCAGTGCGTCTTTAAATCGACTATGGAAATATAAGGATATAAATCAATTTAATGGGTGCAATGGAATACAAGCAATTCGTTTTGTGGGATGGTTTTAAGTTAAGTTGTAAGAATCGATTGTATACAGACGTCTGCATCGCTTTTCATGACTTTGAGAACAAGTTTTAACAGCCATAAAAATTAAGTCGTTTCGTAACAATTTTAATATTTCAATAACATTTTTGAAAAGATGCGTATAATTTTCAGGATAAAATTACGCTCAAAAAGCTCTTTAGGCGAGGCCACCTTATCCCGCCAATAAAACTAAATTCCAAGAATAATGTATTTCACATGAACTAGTTTATTGCACACATAAATATCGTAAACATCGAAATGTTCAAGTCAAAAAACCATAAAGCAGCATTCTTCAACCAGCATAAATCTGTATAGTTATCCCTCAGCTAGAATTAATCACATTAAAAGCTCATTTCAAGCACCAGCTCGTCCCACTTCCTAACCGCGATAACGCTTCCGCATTGCCAATCCCATAATGGCAGCGCAAACATCACAGTTTCACCGCAGACTCACCATGCACCGCACCGGCTTCCAGGAGAATATATAGTGGCAGCAGCTGCCATCACCAATTCCATGGCATCGTAAATTTGTCTCAGCAAGATCGATGATTAAGCGCTGCCCAATATTTCATGCTATCAGGCCTTGAGCAAACGGTGCCGCAGCATAAAGCTGCTGCAACGCACCAAGCTGTCCATATGCACAAAATTATTAGATCAAATTTATTTTGAGGTAATTGAGGAGTTCTTGCAACGGCTGAGATGCAGTCAAGTGGGTTGGGACGACAAAGTTTGGCCACTGATTTTAGTTTCGATAAACTAATAGCTACATATGTTTTTGCATGTTTTTAGTTCGAATGGGGAGGTGCATAACAACTTTTTCATTGTTGCATATTCATTTTTAGTGCTTCTATATTTGCGTCTCTGGATAAATGCAAAGAGTTTTATGGAAATTTGATAGTGCAATTGAGTTCGTTCGTGAAAATGAAACTGCATTGCAAATTTAATTTGTATAGTCTGCAGCGCAAATTTCAATGTGGGGTTGAATCATTATTAATTTAACATGAGCTGTTGCAGAAATTTGAAACTTTTCATTTGCGTATTTATTAATTAGAGTTAAGTTGAGTTTTATTGAAAATTATTTACTGGAGAACTTCAAGTAATTGGTTGATTTTTTTATGAAAAGTTGTCAAGATGTATTCTAACTGTTTATTGAAGAATATAATTTGAGAAAATTGTGTTATTAAATTAGCGAAAATATGCTAAAAAATTGATTGATTCCTTATTGTCACTGTGGTCACATCGAAACCACAAAAAATTCCATCGTGCAAAATATGGTGCCAATTTATATTAATTTAACCAATTCCACTGCCAATTACCAATTATTTACGGTACCATTACATACCTGAAGATAATTTTAAATTGAAAATTTAATTACAAACTTTGGCCAACTTGGGTCTTAATGACGTAGGTCGTAACTCGAAGATAAAGATATCCCAAAAAGATTCGTGCCTAATTGTTATGTCTTTTGCATTCGGCTTTAATGTCGATTTCATTAATAAGCTTTACAACTCTAAATGATATCACTTACTCAATGATAACATTGTTATGCAAAAACATAAAGGGAAACGCATATCGAACTCGAAGTCAGTACATATATGCGCCCTGAATAACCATTATGTCGAGGAGCCACACCTGTGCCCAACACAATATCGTCGCTATATTACATAATCGTCCGCGCAGCATAGCCAATGGCACACATACATACAGACAACTCGTCAAGCCGATACCCATGCAGCATATTCCTTCGATGTAGCGTCGCCGCTTAAACATAAATTATCGCATGATTCTATTGCTGCAACTGTTGGTATGCGGCGGCCCATAATATGTGAATCGGAAATGCTATATAGTTAGAGGTGTATTATGGTTTGAGGCGGATTATGTAATGTTATTGAACGGTTATTGAGCCTTAGTCAATTTGATTGATGAGCACTTACGGACTAGATGTGTAGAAGCTGTGCAATCGAAAGGGAAAGTCATTAGATTTTCGTTTTCTTTCCGCCCAATTGCTTTGTTTGGTTACATCTTTGAGCTAATATTTGTGTATTTGAGATGGGTATTAGCGAGTCTTCGGGCTGTGTTGCAAAAAGCTTTGCGAACGCACATTTTGTGTAGCATGTGCATTTAATTAGCATGCATGTGTGATAACATCAATATTTGTTTAGCCATTACAATTCAGCTAATTAGCGTTTTCTTGATTTTTGTTTTTTTTGGTTATTTACCACTATAGTAAATGTTTTCGCATATTATGCGATTTATTTCGGTTCAAGAAGTTTCCAGGTGTTTTCGTATCATAAGTGATTAATTATAGAAAATTTGCATCGATTATCACAAACGGTTAAAGCAAACATTTTCAATGATTCGCATCAGATGCTCTTAAGGAATTGGATTCAAATTTGTTTTAGAATTTAAATGTTTTGGTTTAATTAATTTTAATGTAAAAATAGTTAGAATGTATGTATAAGAAATTTGTATTTTCTTCTGGTGGTTAAGCTAATGATTTTCAATTTTTGGTTATGAGCCTTTGAAAAAAAATCACATTCAGAAAATCTTTAAAAGGCGAGGTTTCTTTAAAAATCGCCTGTAACTATGCAATTCATTTAAACACGTTTCGCGTTTACTTTAATTTAGAAAAAGGTACAATATTTACTAGAACCACCCCACACTTTTATCATAGCCGTCCACATGTTAAATTAATGTGAACACTAAAACAGCGCCAACCTGTTAATTACATCACCTGTTTCACACAAACATAATTGTGTGTGCACGTTTATTTATCAACTAAGCTGCAGTACATGCGAGCATAAATTCACAAGATCCCGCACCCTGTCCACCAGCCGTCCCTCAGCCTCACCCCCACCCCCCCTAATCCTTGAGGGTTTCCCCTGGCCGCTATTATAAATGTACACAGCGAAACGTGCAACAACATAATAAATAACAGCCACAAATTCTTGACACGGCACTGTTGTGCAGCATAAAATACTCTGCACAAAATAGTTGAAAGGAAACATTGAAGAGAGCGACACACTGACACTGCACTGGCGGCCGTGGTGGCCGTGGTGGCCGGGCATAGCGGGTGGCGGGCGGTTAATAAAACTAATGGTAAGTTGACTAAAACTGCACCATGCCGGCTGCATGCTTGCAGTTCGGCCACATGAATGCTTCTCTTTTCATTTTTTTGTTCGCATACATTTATGTTTGAGGCAGTGTGTGTGTGTGTGTGTTTGTGTGGATTCTGATAAGTACCATTCACGGGCGCATATTATGTAGGGATAAAAGTGCATTTTATGAAAAGCTCAATAAAAATCCACTTGTGCTCGAATATGGCGCAATATCCGCTCGAGTGCATTACATTCGTACCTCGGCTGCATATTAGTATTTCTACTGGCAAAAGACGACATTAACCGGAGCAGCTCGACATGAGCAGCATATATGTTTTACGTGTGTAACTCGTATGTACATTGCAACAATTATATTTATTTTTCCTGAAATTTATGTGCAGTGCAACAGAGGAAAACATGCTCCTCGAAATAGCAACATAAACAAAATATTACTGGCTGTATGTGAATTATATTTGTGCACCGGCGAAAAAAACAACAGAATTCTATGCGATATTATTATGATTCTGTGCTGTGGGGTGATGGGGGGGTGGGGGTGGTTGAAATAGGTGAACAGCGAAAAAGTTCGCTAACCGAGGAAAAAAAAAGCCAACTTAACATGAACTGTACACGTACTGAAATGCATTAAATTTATATATACTCGTATGAATGCGTCCTCATATGGTTAATGCGGCATTTTGGTTACCTTGGCGTGGTGAAAATTCATGCTGATTGTGGAAGAAAATTCACTTGATCGCGTGTGAAACTCTTGAAAAATGTGCGGCAGGCTAAATCGTCGTTACGTGGGGATGTTCTAATCAGATTCATAAAGGATTGCTGAGCATATTTGCACCTTGTAACTATATTTGGTGTACTTATGTGCACATAGATTGGCGGTTGGGTGTGAGAATTTGAATTACAAGTGTAAGCAGCCAGTTTTACGATGATGAGTTAGCCTCAAAAGTTGCCGTTATGCTGTGAGGTGGAGAGCAGCATAATATTTGCCATTTATATGAATTCTCATAATTTAATGCCTTGCAATCAGAGTCTTGGCACGCTATGCCGTTTGCCATTGCATGTGATAATGTTAATATGTGTAATTTTCTTATGTTTCATTTTTTGTCTTGACTCATTTGTGTGTTTCTGTAATGTTATGTAGTTATATTCTGATTGTTAAATATGTTGGGATGTTTAAGGTTGCTTGTTGGAGTTTAATTTGTTATTTATGAAGGCTTAAATTTGTTTTTGTTTTTTTACACTTGATCTTAATGGTATTTGATGTAGGAAACTTTGCATTCAAATTAAATAGCATGGTTTTTGTTAAGATTTATGGAGAATTTTATATTTTGAATTCTTGATAATAATATTAGTTGTTTTACGTCGTTTAATTATCTATTCATAGTGAGGCACTTAAGTAAACCTTATTTTAATTCGTTTGAAAGTATGTACAAAAGATTCGATAAATATTATTCTGTTTATTCTGTTGTTTTGCAATTATACATAAAACAGTGAAACATACCTTGAGCATCGGTCCATTGGAAATTTTTAAGGTTTTTAGAACACACAAAATCACAATATTTAAAGATTTATAAAACTTATTGTTTATTATCTAGATTACAACATTAACTGTTAAATTTTATTGACTGTACAATTTATTTTAAATTTAAATTGAAGTCCAAAACATTTCTTATGCATAAGAAATTCTACCAAAAACGCATTTTGCTTTAAAATGTGCCTTGTACAGACGACTGAGCCAGCAGACCAACTGCCTGAA
>JANSTS010009749.1:0-12132 GCA_026546915.1 Sylvicola fuscatus
CCTGTGAAAACAATTTTCAATGACCGATATTTCTGAGTCTTTTGAAAATATATATAAATTTGAAATTAGAAGGTTGTGTTAAATATTAAATTTGAAGCAAATTTAGATAATGGCATTAGAAGTGATTCCTGCGATTAATCGAGACTTTAATTTTCAATATAACTTGCTTCGTGAAAACTTGAACAATCTCACACCAAATGATCGTCAAATGGCAATCCGTTGGATGAATTCGCTGAAAAATGTATGGACATTACCACGAGACTCCAAATACAGAAATGATTTGATACACTTTTTACTGCGTGACTGTCGGAGTGGTCAATTGCGCCTACCATTCACAAGAAATCCCCCAAAGTCAAATTTGGCCGTCATTTGGGAAATAATGGCGGCCAATCCGCGCAATCAATACGACATCAAGACGGTAGCTAAGCGCATAGTGACGCGTGTCTGTGATCGATTCAAAAATAGAGACAGAGAAGCCGCAGAAGAGACTGCCATTGAAGATCAGCTGCAGGGATCTGGAATTTTTATTTATGCAGCCGTGTTGAGAAAACCCAAGCCTAACGACGACGATGCTTCAATATTTTCTTAAATTGCAAAGTTAGAAATATTATAATTTTACCTCTGTCGATATGAAAATTATTTGGTGTCTTTACTAAAAATCATCTGTTTACTAGTGAAGAACTAAAATATTTTCCTTGCGTTTTAATATTTGGAAAGAAATGCATGCCGGTGTATTCGAAATTCGGAACACACCGGCGACTGCAGTTGCTCACGTAAACCAGCTGAAAAATATCGTATATCTATCTTACCAGCTGACCAACTTATGATCGCGCTGTTTGGTATTTTCTGTTTTATGACCTTTGTTTGGTGGATCAATGTGTCTCCATAGTCTGTTAATCTGAATGTAATCACAGGGAACAGTGTCACAACTCACAAATGTGAATTTGTTTTTTTTTCTGTTTGTGTGGCGATGTGAGTGGATCAGCCAGGGGAGCAATAATTAAACGATTCAAACTGTGAAATAGAAAATACGAGACGTGCATATTTTGCAATGCTGTGAGGCCGGCATACATTTCTTTTACAACTTCTTCATCTTTCTTGCAATATGTGACTTGAAGGTCGCCAAAGCAATTTGGTTAGAAATACTTGACACGGCCGTGCGTCGATAATCTAGTCACAAGTGTTGTTCTCGTTGAAATGGACGAAAATGAGGTTAAGTGCATTCAGTATGTGGGCAAATGACGAGAATCCGCGAGCAGCAGCCTAATGCCTTTCCTCGGCTTTTAACTTAATGGTTACACCTTGCATATGTGGTGACGTCGCTCATCACAGTTCGAACGATTTAGTCGATTCATAACATCTTTTTTTCATTTTAAACCTTAATGATTTATTTAAGTATATTTTTTACAAATCATTCTTTGATTGTGCTTTACACAATAATGCATACAACTAAACCTTAACTACAATTTGAATGTGTTCAAATATAGGAATTAAAAACATAAATCAATTCAACCACAACTTTTGTTTTTAACTATACAACAACGAAATGATTTATGAGATGTTTTTATAACATTTAACCGTATTTAATCAAAGTGTAGATTTAAATAAACATTATTTTGTATAAAAATCGCTATTGTTAATACATGTATCGATATTAGCTAATATTTATTTATTTTAATTAATTAACAAATCTACTTATTTAATGTTTGCACAAAATACCGGCTATGTGTACACTCGAAAGAAAAAAAAAACGTGAGCAAAAAAATGCGTGTAGAAGAAAAATGTTTAATGAGAAACGAAACACGATTTAATGTATTTAAAAAAAAAATCCTTAATTTAAAATATTAATTTAATATATTAATGAAATGTATTTGGAATATTAATTACGAGCCAACAAAAGGTCCTCAGCTGGGAAGTTGAGATGACTCTTGTTCTTCGCCGAATACGAATTGTTATTCATCACGTCGTTGTTATTCAACGAGTCCACACCGCTCACAAAGTCAGTCTTCGACGGAATGCTCTCCTTGGGAATGAGTGTTGACAGCCGCCTCATCAATGTGCTGAACATTGTCTTGTCCACAACCAACTTCTTGATGATGCGACTGCTACCTTCCTCAGGCTGCGTCTTTGGATGGTGATTCTTTTCGAGCTCGGCATTCTCTTTGGTTAGAATCTCCTCGTCGCGCTCATTTTTGCTGAGCTCGTCACAAGCCAATGCATAACCGTTACCAGGGATGACTTTGGGCTGCACTGAATGAATGGAGTTGTAGGTCGGATTTAGTGGATGCTTCCACATGTTGAACAGTGTCGTGAATGCACTGCGTCCTTCGTCAGTACCATATGTATGATGAGAGTCATCGCCGGTTCGCAAGACGCGGTACTTTACCATGTTGTGGGTGGCTTCTTTTCGGTCATAGACGACACCGTACTTGGCCAGAATGTCAATGAGGAATCCAGTGAAATTAAGTGGCGTTCCCAATTCGGATGCTCTGTAGTCCCATGGGAAGGCATGATGATAGTTGTGCCAGCCCTCTCCAACCGAAAACAGTGCAACAACCATTGACTCAACTGGGAAAATTGTCCTGTGGTGGTGAAAGAAAATATTGCATAAGTTTTGCGGCTCTCAAATATTGAAAAGACGCGTCAATTCAATGAATGTCTGGCGAACGAGCGTTTCTCTAAAAACTAATTACGATAATAGCGTCGTCAACTTACTTGTCATATGGCCTTGTTCCATACAAATGCGCCGCGCTATTCACCAGCCAAGTGGCATTCAATTGAATGACAGCACGAGCAAAGAACGCCGTGAATAAGGCGATGATTGGCGATTCACCCCAGCACAGGACTGGAATTGATGTGGGACCCAACAAAGCGAATATCGTGTACAGAACTTTGTAGTGTCTAAATGGGGAATAACAAAATAATAG
The DNA here is from genome assembly GCA_026546915.1 of Sylvicola fuscatus. NCBI lineage: Eukaryota > Metazoa > Arthropoda > Insecta > Diptera > Anisopodidae > Sylvicola > Sylvicola fuscatus. Next base: position 2,928 of record JANSTS010009749.1, read on the forward strand.
AATTAATTTTTAAGTTTTTACTATTTACATACGCGAACCACATTGCAGCAAGTGCTCTTGAAACACCTCCACCCAAATAAACCCAAGCACATGTAGCGTCACCTCGCCTTGTGACATTGAACGTATGTGAAGTGTTTTCTATGTGGTCATAAACTGTACAGATCTAATATTTGGAAATACGACCTTAACTACTTGCCAGCGTTCGTTTGAATTAGGTAATTTCGTCTTAAGACCAACACCACTTATCTATTTCAATTGCATTATTTTGCTGGCACAAATAATCCTATTTTAGTTTGTATGCACTGCCGCGGTCGGTCACACATGCTTCGCCGACAAAACGTAATGGGAGATTTCTCGAAATTACTTGTGCGACGGCGCTGCTGCAAGTACCAACTTGCGTCAATATTGAGCAATGACATAAATTTAAATTTACGACTTTTTGTAATTATCTTAAGGTGTTACTTATGTGTACTTTATGCAGATGTACAAATTAAACTTTTTCGGTAGAAAACTCGTCAAAGTTGATTGATTTTTTGCTGGAAATTGTAAAAACAGCGAAAAATAAAAGACTTAAATTACTTGTAAACCGCATAAACCAGCACATATATTAGCCTAAAGTCCAAGACAATAAGCACACTCGAAGAATTTTTAAGATATTAAATGAAACAAAATCAAAATTGAGTTATCATAAACAATTAATAACGAGAATTGAAGATCAGCAAAATTACTCCAATCGCTTATAATAAGCAATTTCCTTTCTTTTTAGTATTTTTTACTTGGAATTGAATACCGGAATTGCAATTGATAGCTTTTGTAAGCGCGAGACATATATGAAACAACATACATATATGTGGTTCGGAGGTCTGCATAATTCAATGCACTTGAAAACTGATGACTTTTGTCGTTTAATATTTTTCAGTGACGTATTTTTGATCAATTCGATCGTTCGTTATGGATCTTTTGACGCAACACTATCTTTTTAGGAGCATTAAAGACCTTGTAGCGGAGTGCTGTAATTTTGATTTGTTTTTTTCCAATTGGCCGAAAAGCTCAATCTAATGAGTTTGCATTGAGTAATCAATATATTCGATTTGTGTGTAAATATTATAAAATGATGAAACTTAATGTTTGAGCTGAATCAACTTTTCTTCATTGCAAGAACATTTTATGAACGAAAGAGAAATATTTAAACACATAACGCTTTTTAACGGTTGTTCAGTTTGACTATATATTTTTATAAAACTATATTAATTTAAATGCAATACATGCATATTCAATGCAAATAAGCCATATACGAGTATATAGCAATATTAGCAAATAAATAAGAGATTAAAATTACACTATGGTGTCTTTTTTTCAACAGCTCAGACGTTCGGTCAACCCACAGAAATAAGAGCAAATATAAGATATTTCAAACCATTCCATTCAAGAGACTCTACACTTTCAAGGTTGCACTCTTACATAACACTTATTTTGAAATTAATTTTGGGGTTTTAACTAAAAATATTTAAGCGTGTTTACCCACAAACAATAAACACTTTAGCGCAACTTTCTCGAGATGGCTTGGTGCGGCAGGTCGCAAAAAAAAAAACGAAAAACAAAAAGACTTAAAAGAAAGTTTTGTATTTCGTCTGGATTCTTATATACATAAACATATGCTCTACAATTATACAGGCCGGGCAGAAGCGCTTTTTTCTTGCTTATGTTTACAACGTATGTAACGAGGAATTAAGCAACAAGATGAACATATTTTTATGGTGCAGCGGTAGCGCATTTATTTTATGCTGTCTCCCATTTCTCTTTTTCGTTTGCGTTAAGTGGCCACTGCATCGTTTAATATACTGAAGTTAATGTTATGACTTTGTAAGAGCCACATCTCGTCTCATGTCGAACCGACCAGTTATCATGTACAAAGGATTGCTTGCATCGCACCGGTTTAGTTTACATACTGTCTGAGATGCTGCGGCAGACGATGCCTCGCCGTTTCTATTATATAACAGGTTTATTGAATTCGACCAAAATTACCCAGGCATTGCGTAATTGTCTGGAGGCGACGAGATTTGACAATTTCAGTATGCGATCAAAATTGGCTAAAAAATCTTCCGATTCATTGCAACTAGCACTGCTAAATTACCTCTTCTGGAACATGATCCATGGATCGGCCTCCAAGTCGGACATATCGATCTTCTTTCCGTACTCAAGCACTTTTGGATGCTTTCTAGACATCAGCCAGCCAACGTGCGAGAAGAAGAAGCCACGGTTGGCGTTGTGGGGATCAGCGTCTGTATCTGAGTATTTGTGATGCTGTCGATGGTCTCGCACCCAAACATACAAGCAATTCTGGGAAAGACAGATTCAAATTAATTTTCAGTTATTATGGTAAAATAATATAACGCGGGATTTTCGTTTTTCGTCACTTTTATAACGCATATATAAAGTTATTGAGTAACGTCCGCCAACAGCAACGTGATCAAATCTTGCGCGTCAATTTTGTAGCGGCGACTCGTCGTTTCCAAATTTTTCATTGATGTGACGAAATCACAATCGAAATAGACGAATTTATAAGATTATAGATGACGAATAAAACAGGAGAGGAAAAGTCGCGTATCGTTTTTTTTTTTTTTGTTTAGGTAAAATTATTTTATTTTGGAAAACTCTTACCTGTCCAGCTAAAGTGTGCAGCCACAAAAGAAAGAGTTTAAGACCCAACTTTGCTTTGAACGAACGATGTGACCAAAGTCTATGAGCTCCCATCGTCACTCCTAACCCTGACCCAACTACAAGCATAAGAGCTGAAAGTAAATGAAATAGAATGTTAGGTATTGCAAAAACACTTAAATGAAATAAAAATAAAACTTACAGTACAAAGATGTAGCCAAATAGGATTGTCCTGTAAAGATCAGAACCAGCCCTATGACGCAGCAAATGTGTAACGCTAAAAATCCTAATGCATTTATCCACACAATTTCCCGCTTAAAATTGAAATCGGTTCCTATTTGAGACGGTAGAATTGGCGTCATGGTGCCAATTTCTTTAAGTTTCTGCAACTGCTGATCATGCGGCGTTTTCTCATCCATTACATCTTGAGCAATCGACGTATTCAATGTCGTACATTCTAAATCAAATTGATCTTCCGGTTTCAATTCAACACCAGACTCTGATGCCATTACCGTCGTGCATAAGCCGATGTCCTTTGTATTGGCGTCGGCACCCATTTTTGTGGAGAATGGTGAATTTTGTCGGCTTTCTGAGAATAATTAAAATATAATTAGACGCTTAACTTTTTGCTATTTCAATACTAACAAACAAAACCGATTATTCTTAAAATGTTTTACAACAAAGGAAAAACAAAATTGCGGACTATACGAGATATTTTTCTTGAAGTTCGCATATATCAAGATTCGAATTAAAACCTTTCATGTTTCAGGTATATAAAAACATGAATGAAAACATTTTTTGCATAAAGTGTATCCGAACTGCCAATCATTTTTTTACCCATTCTCTTCGAAGTGATCAACTAATTAAATGTTCCTACGTACAAACAATTTTGATGTCAATTAAATTTCGGCTATTGCCAAAATCGATCAAAATAAGGTGGCGCACAAAAACTGGCGTTGCGACAACCTTTCGTTTGAATTACTTAAGCTTAAAATTAAACCGCGCACACGTCGTCTATCTGTCATCCAAGAAACTCGTTTAACAAAAACCACGGGTGATGTTGGAACTTTGAAACTTATAGCTACACTATTTTGCAAGAGGGGTCTTGATGTAACGCCGACTACGAGTATAATAAGTAGATCTTGTTTGGTTTCTCTGAAAGTATTTTCATGCAATCGAAGAAAGTGATCGAGCTATTGATGCAAGCGCAAGTCCTACATCAATTGGAAATTGTTTTCGCAAGGAAAGTGTTTGCACCTTTTTTTTTGCAAATAGATTTGTACACAGGCTTTCTGGTGACCTTCAAATTAATTAGGTCCAAGTTTTTCTTCACATTATTAAGCTTGAGTTTTTGGTTCATGCTATAAATAGTTCTTCCTACGTAATAAAAGGTAATGATGACTGTTGACCTATTTGATTTCATTTCTGTTTGTTTTTGCTTTTAATGTGGAAAAGTCCTTATTAAAAAAAATACAAAGAATATGTATCATATTGTTTTGTAAACTGGGTGATTTTGAAATTTTAACATCCAATTAATAATGCAAAAATTGTGTCTTCTCAACTCATCATATGTTTGCGTATCTAATACTTCTTGTCGAATTTTGCGGCCAATGTCACACATATAACGGTTTGCTGAATCTGCAGAATTGTACATAAATTAGTCAGTTTTGTCATACATTAGTCGGTCAATGCAAAAACAATTTTTTCAGATATTGAACGCAATTTAATCATGGCAAAAAAGTAAAAAACAGACCCGACTTTTGTCCTTGATTTTTCCCAATAATTATTTGTTTTTAGGTACAGGTATAGTTAGAATGTTAACAAATAAGAGTTTAAATAAAAAAGTAGCGAAAAAGTTTAATTAATTTTAGGCACCCATCCATGTTTACAAGGCCCAGTTTTTTTTCTCAATCCAAGGTAACTCGTGCCTTAATTAGAAGAGGACAAAGCACACAATACAGTAGTTAACGAATAATGTAATGGTGTTACATAATCACTTATAAATTGAATTCGGATTTTTCTTGTAGAAATATTTAGTTAGTTAGAAAATAATTTGCAAAGGCAGTACTACATCAACAATTCCAGGCGTTTGAAATTATAGCTTGAAATGGCAGTAATTCGAGATCATACCATTTACTTTATGTCCTCCGTCTTCAATAATTTACACATGCCTCATATTTATAATGAAAAAACAGTGTAAGACGAGGTCTGAACTGCATTATATCCGCATTTCAGTTTGTGTAACCGTCTGCATTTCTTAACCTGTGTTAACACACATAATTTCTAATTTGTTGTGTGAAAAATACGTTGTTTTTAGTCTTTTAAAGTTAAATATTTTTAATTATGCGCTATATTACAGCCATCTATTTAATAATTGTTTTGCAAATAAAAGTTATAATAATTAAAATATTAATATCACCTCTCAGATATTTCAAAATTATAAACTCATGACCCCCTTTATTAGTAGTTCGTTAGCTCTAGAGATCCAGCACTTATTGTGAAGCAAAATCGTGTGAATTTCTATACAAATGAGTAACGTAACATTTATAACAATAATTGAATGTGCAATTGCCTTTTATTACAAGTGAATGAACCTGTATTTTTTTGTACTATTTTTAAGCAATAAAATTGTCTTAGTTTAGTATTTATAAAACTTTTTTTTTTGTATTAAATGTAACGCAGCATATTTAAAGTATTCATTAATGCAAATGAATAACAATTATATTGCTACCCCAATTATCTAAGTCATAATAAATAAAACTATGTGAAGTGACTACACTATTATAATTTAGAGGATTAATTATTTTAATTTAATGACAGCATTAATTTTACATTACCATAGAATCTTTTTGAATTTGTCAAGGCCTAACAAGAATATATTTTATGCACTGTAAGATCATTACATTGTGTGTTTTTTTTTACAATTTGTTTTACTTGTATTACAGCAATATTTCAGTATAATTCAAGAGCAGAGACAATAAAACATTAAACCGTTACAAAAGCCAAAGAAAAAAACAAAGACTGGATTGACGAACTTTAGTCTAATATTGCAACAGCTGTTAATAAAACTCATAAAAGCTGCAAAAAAGCTCACAGATTTATTGCAAAATCAAGTGTAGATGTGGAAAATCGAGCATCTATGCATCCCAACATAGGATAATTAGCATAATGAAAAAACAAAGCATATAGAAAAATGATAGACAATCAAGATGCTATGAAGTGTCGGTCAAACACACTCCGCATACGCGACTTGTAACCTTGACCAAATGGTGCGTACACAAGAGACCCGCATCTGACGCATTTATGCAGACATCGTTAAGACGATTCGCGTTTGTGTTGAAGATAAAGAGTTATCTAATCTTTCTCTTTTTACCTTCATCTCGATATTAGTTCAAAAATCTCCCAAAACTATAATAACACGAGAGTGAATTTGGAAATTAAAATATCTGTGGGTCAATGGGGATTGGATCAACACTTGTGCAGCAACAGTGATTTCCTAACTTTGTCGCGTTTCTTTTATTGTATTTTGATGTGTATTTCTGCATTTTATTATAGATTTGAGAGAGAGCAACTATATATAATATGACGAATGGGTTATAATATGTTGAAGATACCGTGCAGCGAGTGATGTCCACAAAATATGACTCAATAATGAATTTCCCATACCGATAGGACTTATGCAGAGGCAGTGTCACAATTTTGAATGAAACAGCTTTTTAATTCAGGGAAATAATTAGAGCCTTTAACGACCAAATCTGTGATTTTTACATAATTTGGTTTTAGTCAATTTTATTCGGGTTTATCAAATAAGTTTAAATAGAAAATTGTTTTGAATTTAAATTTGAATATATAGTAAAATTGTTTCTAAAATGCTTTCAATCTTCATGTGGTAAACCGGTAATTTAAAAGCATAATCCCATAATGAGATGCATTTCATTTATGTAATGCCCGTATATAACAACAGTTACTGTATCGCTGGCGACTATGTGGGCCAAAGGTTTTAAAGGTTATTTTGTTTATTAAATTTTATATGTTTTTGTTGCCTCACAACAAATTTACTCATTAACTCTTGATGCTTTTAATTAGTGGCCCTCTCAATTGTTCTTTGAACAATATAAGTCCAAGCAAAAATTATTTTCTGAAAAAAACATTCGCGTTTTTTTTGTTGGTAATTTGATGATTCAGTTTATGAAAAAAAATTATCAAATTGATATTATTTTTTAAACCCGCATCAATAGATTTATGATAACCGCTCAAAAGAAGTACGAGTATTTAACCATCCATTCAAGTTACTAACATACATTTAAATATTAACTAATTAATTGAAGTTAATTAGTTCGGCGTCCGACGGCGTTCACTTTTATAGATTTAGTTGTATTATTATATCACCTTTATCCACCTTGCAATTTCAATTTTTCGGCAGAAAAATAATTCACGGATGAGGAACTTGAGAAATCGATGAAATTGTCTCAGCAAGAGTTACGAAAAGCACTATTTTTTAATGTAATCAATTGTAGCATTTTAATTTACCCGTGCCTTTTTATTTGTTTTGTTTTTTCAGTAATTTTTTCTTTTTTAATTTTCTGCACTGGCAAATTTTTTTCAATATTTTTTATTCTCTTCACTTTTATCACTATATAATCCTCAAAAATCGCCGATCCAATGGAAATCCTCCTTATAAATGCATTTTGTTGCAACAACTCACTGCATATAACCACACAATGTCTGGCGTCACTTAATTATTGTTAATTCAATAAACCAAAAATAATTATTAATCTCTTCGCATCAACAACATGCGCTAGGTAAAAATACTGTTCAAATGAGCTTGTGGTCTCCGAATTCTTTTGTATTTATATGACGACTCCCCAAACGAGTAAATGTCTTGTGTGATTCGGCTAACGATCATGCCAAGCGTGATCGTCTACACGCGAAATATTGTCGGCTTAAGAGAGCTTATGAGTTACAACTCTAGGAGTGAACGAATGGCTTTCGTTTACGGGTGTTCGTTCATTCGTGGCCACGATCGTGTTGCTTTTCTTGTCGGTTTGGTATTTACACGTGTTTGAAGAATACGCAATTTTCGGATGCATTTTTGTCATTCTATTTTTCTTATACTGTTGTTCGTGTGCAATTCAACCGTAAAAACTACACATAATACTTAAAAGTTGGATGTAAATTTCCATTATTAACACTTAAGAAAATTGGAAAAAAATCCGATAGAATTGTGAGTAATTAGCAACATTGTTAATTATATTTGTAGGTATGTTGACCTTATTGCCGGGTGAGAGTACTACACCAGGTGAGATCAATGATTATGAGCGACTGCGTTTTTGTTGCAACTCTATGACAAAACTGCATTATAATCAAATTTACTTGAATTAATTTGTCTGTTGCTGACTCCAACAATTACCTCGCTTGGGTTTTGTTGTTATTTGGTTTGTCTCTTCTGAATTAACACATTTCACAGGAAAAGTTAACAATTCTATGGTTTTTTGTGCAATGCCAATGAATATTTTAATAGTTAATGCAATGTAATGCCAATAGATTAACTCATTAAATAAATGTACAATTGTTATTTCAACACTCATTTTTCCCTTTTATGAAGTAAATGCAATTTCTTGTAAGATGTGTGTGAAAGGACTTAATACAATGTACTCGGAAGATCTAAAGAAATATTTTTTGAAAAAACACTTCATCTGAACTCTATAAAATGAATAATGCTTCTGAATATGACAAAATATAGTTTGTTTCACAGTTACTACATTGACAATATGTTGTCTAAATGACTAATAAGCCAATGCTTTAAGGGAAGTAATCGAATTAAATTATTTATCAGGTGGTTGAATTTGTTTCCCTCATTCAATGACGCAATATATTGCGATGTATAAGCACACCAATAAACAAACAACAAATTGAATTGATTAATTTTTTAGTAGTGGAATGTTGATCCGCCTTGAAAATTGGCAACAGACGAAAGACTGGCTGTAAAAAAAACCTTAAGAAACTTAAGTCTTGTACGCACTAACATTAAAAAAGTGGGCTATTTTGTATTAATACTTTTTGCGAAAATATAAATAACTTTGCAGGATTCAATGATCTCATTGCTTAACCGCAGTTTTTGTGACTACATCTAACTTTTTCTATACGTCACGCAGGCATCTACCTGAAACCTGCGGCTTTAATCCCAAACCTGAATCTGCTGGTGGTAGTGAATCGTCGCTTCGATCCGCTGTTGTTTTTTTACTAATGGTCTTCTTATTACAATTTGTTTTGAAACGTTATTTTCTTAATAATTACAGTGTTTTTTTTTGATATTTGAACGATTTTATTTCTGTCATTATTCCTTAATTTTTGCAAATACATGTTGAACTATGGTTTATACTTCTGTTAATAAAATCCCTTTAAATGTTTTTTTTTCTTGGCCTTAACATTCATAAGCAATTATTATCAGATGGAGGAATAAATTGCTTGATAGCTTGTTTTTAGTTATAGATTGGACTTTTTTGTTTCAAAACAACGATATGGGGTAGTATATAATATACTCCTG
>JANSTS010009749.1:18634-42154 GCA_026546915.1 Sylvicola fuscatus
TATATTGATTACAAAACTTTACCGCGAAACAATTTGATTGAACCTTTTCGAATTAAGCATAATCACCCGTATGCTGCACGGCACCTGTATTCTCGTATTGTTGAGAATTTACAATAAAACATTGCGGCGAGTGTGTGAAATCTATGGCGTGCAATTTGGTTGCACGAAATAGAAAAGATTTGTTCACTTTAAACTAAGAGATACTCGTACCTGCGTTGCGGAAAGTTGGCAGGGAAATGTCCATAAATTTGTAACCTTGTGATCTGAAATGTGACCGCTGGAGCCCATAAAACCTCGACTATGTACGCACAAGCTCAATTTTCTCAAACGTTGAGAAGAAAACAAATTAGATTTACGATTCCAAGACTCGTATATTTTTGGTAATTAGGCAGTTGCGAAATTCGTATGTTGGAGCTGTTTGTGGCGCCTGTATTTTGGAGGAAATTGTCGAGACTGTTAGGAAATTCTTCTGCAATTATTTTTGCACACAGCAGTGCGTGAAGTCCCTGTATGACACCAAGTGCATTTCATACCGACGTGATGAAAGTGCAACTTGAATGTGTGTTAAGATTACATTTACTTATTAAAAGCTTCTATTACGAAACCGAATTTGCCCTTTGAAAAGGTTACTGGGTTTACGATCGATTGATACAATTTATTGAGATAAAACTCAAGGTCATCAATAAAATATTGCAGGCTTCAACTTATTTTAATCTGTGCTAATTAATTGTAGCCTTGTAGTTACGCATTCCACTGCTTCTGTATATTTTAGTTTGATCAAATAGTCTCTTAAGTATCAAAACGAAGACAAGTACGACAAATCTGAAGTCGTCAATCTTGGTACTGGCTATCGAGAATAATATTTTGTAAGTTGTTTAGCGTGAGACAAAACTAACCAATGCCATACTAAAAAAAAAAAAAAACATTCGGATCTTGTGGTTAATCATAAATACAGTAATTTTATTTTTATGGTACATTCAAATAACATTTATACATAATTAATTTTCATGCAATACAAGACGGGAAATATTTATATAGAATACATTTTCAACTACATCAATGAAATGTTTGGTTTGAAAAGTGTTTTATGTAATAATGTATATGAGATTAACTCTTAAAACTAAAACAATTTAAAAATTTCAATATTTATAATAAAAAAACAATTACTCATCATAAAAAAAAATAATACAAAATTTCCTGGCAGAGATTTTTCAATTGCATATAAGTGGAGATTTCTTGTCTTTTTACATGTCTGTCTGAGAGAGTTGAAATTAATAAAAACAAAATCATATAAAATTGATAGTGACATCAAAAAACGAGACATGAAAAAAGGATATGAGAGCATCAATATACACACTAAACAAAAAGGGAGAACGAAATCAAGAAATGACAACGCATGTAACTGGGAGGACAATCTAAGTCCAAATCCAAACTGAATTAAAGATTATGCACAACTTTGTTCATATTTTCTGATCGACGCAGCAAGTTGAAGGAATGAGCTTAGAAGATTGGTATGTAGTTGTCAATTTTTGTGCGATGCTTTTGCGCAACACATTCGGCAATCCAAACAATGTTGCGGCACTCCTGCTCCTTCAGCTTCAAGTACGAGTAGAATACGCCAAAATGGAATTGTTGAATAAACGCGAAAACGTTCAACTTAACCTATGAATAAGATATTTTTAATTGTTTGTTGGAAAACTTGTCAGTTAATGATTAACTTGCCTCATGTTCAAAGAACTTATCCTCAAGCGTCTTATCGCCTGGATTATTGCCAGAACCGTCGAAGAGGGCTGCATACTCCGTATAGTACTCAGCGACAGCTTTTACTTGTTCGTAGTCATCAGCACGAGCCAATGCAGCCAATCCATCAGGATTCATTTTGCCACAACGTGGATACAGCTTAGCTCTATCGTCCTTGCTCAGCTCAGTGCCGAATGAATTGATCGTAATGATGATAGCACGACGATCAGCCTCAAACTATTAATCAGATATAAATAAGAGAATGCATTTTTGAGGAACTTTTGTGTCATACCGCTAAAATTTCGCACAAAACGTTCGCAGTAGTGCCGCCTAGTCCCTTGCAGAACTCATAAAAAGCTTCCAAGTACGCCTTGTACAAGGTGTTTCGGATAATCTCAATGTTCATTTCATCAAGATCCTGTTCAGAGATGCAATCGACAAAGAATGGCGCCAACGGTGTATCTACCAACACAGCATTGTACAATTCAGCAGGCGTCGCAGCGACATGAATTGCTTCCATCTGCTCGAAACTGCCCAATGGATGGCACTTTGGAATCAACTCAGAAATGGGACGCTGATGCAATGTGCCCGTAATCAACAGAATGATGTTGTCAATCATGTAGCTGTACGTGATAAAATCCAGGAATGTCGACAGCGGCTCCACTGCATGATTTCGCATGTGCTGAAACTCTATGACCAGCTTTTCACGCAGCTTATCATCAATGACAGACACTGACAGTGGTGATGGTTCGTTTGCCAGAAACTGGCCGTAGTCAGTGCCTTGCAAGTGCAACTTTAAATCTGCGAATGTTCAAGGTTAAATCAATAAATTTTTACTACGCATTTGACTAATTGATAAAAAGGCGACATTTACAATTAGAACTAAATTAGTGGAACAAAGCCAAAGTATATTGATAAAAAGCAAAACACACCCTCTAAAGTTTCGCACTGGACTAAATTCAAGTAATCAGCCTGTTTTAGAATTCCGCACTTGAAACCTCGGCACAAACCCTCCAGGTAGCCTCCGTCAATGTTAAATAGACAACCAACCATTGTAATGCACTTTTTCAACACTAATTGCACTGATGTTAAATGGAAGTTGGTAAAATGTCTTCACGAAAATTTGTGTTTTGTGAATCGTCGAGCAATTTAAATTGGGTTTTCCAAAATTTGTTAAAAATTGACACTTGTCATGTGATGCGATATTCACCGATAAATTCGAGAGATTTTCGAAAATTCACATTCATCGATTTTTGTAAAGTTATAAACAATTGTATGGTTTAATGTAAATAAAAACAAATGTCGATTTAAAATTGAGCTTGAGATTGTCAATTGTATTAAACAATTTTCAAATAAACTAATAAATTCCAAATTTCATTAAAACAATAGTACAATATAGTTAAATTGTTATTTTACTCAAAATTATATTTAAAACACAACAAATAAACAAATACCAATGGACAGTGGTTCTAATTTAAAATTTAGGCGTTAATGTGACAGATGTCAACAATCAAAAAACTGCCCAATACAGTTTCCCGCCAAATGAATCGCTTAGTTATTAATTTGAAGCCGCTCTGAAGCGACAAGCTGTTTATATTTAAAAAATAATATTTCACGAAAAAACCTTACGATTTATTACTAAAAAGTGCTTAAAATTAATTCATCACATAATGGCTGATGAGGATCAACGAATACGCGATGCTCAACGTGAGTATTTGGATTTTCTGGACGACGAAGAACTCCAAGCCATTTACTCCTCGCGGGTTAAGGAAATGATTACGGAAGGCACCAAACGTTTGATTGTCAAAATGGATCATTTACAAGAAAGGAATCCTGAACGGGCTAAGACATTACTTAGCACATCATTTGATGAGCAATTGGCGTTTCAACGGGCACTCAAAGAATACGTAGCCACACTTCAACCGAGTTACGCCAAACAGCACGAAGACTTTTTTGTAGGCTTCGAAGGAGCCTTTGGGCATCGTCACGTGACTCCAAGATCTTTAACTTCACGGTAATTAAATATAATTTATTAGAAAAAAAAACAAATCTTAATAAAACATTGACCAGATTCTTGGGCAACATCGTCTGTCTCGAAGGCATCGTCACCAAAGTTTCTCTAGTTCGTCCCAAAGTGGTGCGAAGTGTTCATTTTTGTGCCGCCACGAAGAAAGTGATGGAACGCAAGTACACCGATTTGACATCATTCGAAGCTGTGCCCAGTTCTGCTGTATACCCAACCAAAGACGAGGATGGCAATTTGCTGGAAACAGAATTTGGACTGTCCGTCTACAAGGACCATCAAACTGTCAGTATTCAAGAGATGCCAGAAAAGGCTCCACCTGGTCAATTGCCGCGATCAGTTGACATTATCTGCGACGACGACCTTGTGGACAAATGCAAACCTGGAGATCGTGTTCAGATTGTAGGTAGCTTCCGCTGTTTACCTAGCAAACAAAGTGGCTTTACTTCGGGCACTTTCCGTACAGTTGTGATCGCCAACAACATTTTACTGCTTAGCAAAGACAGCAACATTGTTTGCAGCAACGAGGAGGTCAACAAGTGTAAAAAATTAGCTAAGAACAACGACATATTTGAGTTGCTGTCCAAAAGTTTAGCGCCTTCAATTCATGGACATGAGTTTGTAAAGAAAGCGATCCTCTGTTTGCTGCTTGGAGGTGTAGAAAAGAATCTGCCAAATGGTACCCGCCTCAGAGGTGACATTAATATTCTCTTGATTGGAGATCCCAGTGTAGCAAAGTCTCAGTTGCTACGCTACGTGTTGCATACAGCGCCGCGTGCCATCCCAACGACAGGACGAGGTTCAAGTGGCGTCGGGTTGACGGCAGCTGTCACAACCGACCAGGAGAGTGGAGAAAGACGTCTTGAAGCTGGTGCCATGGTGTTGGCTGATCGTGGCGTTGTATGCATTGATGAGTTTGATAAGATGAGTGACATTGATCGTACTGCGATCCACGAGGTGATGGAGCAGGGACGTGTTACAATCTCAAAAGCTGGGATCCATGCCTCACTGAATGCGCGTTGCTCAGTGCTGGCGGCAGCCAATCCCGTGTATGGTCGCTATGATCAGTACAAGACGCCAATGGAGAATATTGGCCTGCAAGATTCGCTACTGTCCCGTTTTGATCTGTTGTTTGTGATGCTGGACGTTATTGACAGTGACCAGGATCAAATGATTTCCGATCATGTGGTACGAATGCATCGCTACCGCAATCCCAAAGAGCGCGAGGGTGAGGTATTGAGTATGGGCAGTAATTATGCGGATAGCTTGACCACTCACAATATAGATAAGGATACAGAAACAAAGGAAACTCCCATCTATGAGGCATACGACTCACTTCTGCATGGATCTTCACGCTCTCGCCACGATGACATTCTGTCGGCGCAGTTCATGCGCAAGTACATTAACATGGCCAAGCATCTGAAACCCAAGCTAACAGAAAAGGCTTGTGAGATTATTGCCAGCGAATATTCGCGCTTACGGTCGCAGGAGGCAATCGAGGCGAGCTCTGCACGTACCCAGCCGGTGACTGCGCGTACCCTCGAGACGTTGATTCGTTTGTCGACGGCTCACGCCAAGGCGCGCCTTTCTAATACCGTTGCCGTCAAGGACGCTCAAGCCGCCATTGAGTTAGTGCAGTTTGCTTACTTCAAAAAAGTCCTCAGTAAGGAGCGTAAGCGCCGCCGAGATGGTGACGAGTCAGACGAGGAGGTTGTCATCGACGAAGGAACAGAAGAAACGACTGCCAAATCTAAGCGCGTTCGTTCCGAAAAGTCAACTGAAGAGACTCCCGGCTCAGAAGAAATTTTAACTGAATCTCCTGTTGAAAGTAGCGATTTGCCGCGTAGTGCCACTGTTAGTGAAACTCCAACCTCTGAGCCCCAGGATTTGGCGCCAATCAGCGAGGATCGTTTGAAAGCTTTTAGATCGTCTCTTTCCAAAGCATTCCGAGAAGCGCGTGATCAGATGCTGACGATGGACAAGTTGGTTCAATCAGTCAACAACGGCAACGCTGAGCCATTTACCAGAAGCGAAATTAACTCAGCTATTGCCAGGATGACGGACGATAATCAGGTGATGGTCGCCGATGATGTGGTTTTTCTTATTTAACTATTTTTCTTTTACATTATTTTACTTGAAAATTAAGTTTGTTTGATAATTTTTCCTTAAAAAATAAAGTTGATTTTTTTACCAAAACATTTAGTTTCACATTTTTTCATTTCCATTTTACAGCAACAAAAATCAAGTGAATTTTTTTCCGATATTCAGCCTTGATTTTAGAGTGTCCGAGACAGCTTTGACAAGAAATCTGTTAGGAAAAATACAATTAATGCTCAATAAATACTTTTCATTATTATTAGAGGTAAAAAGTAAAATTTTCCCATCAAAATAAGTTTTAAAGAGTGTTAAAAGTCTATTTCTTTTCTAATTTTGAAATCTGCAACGTCATTATGTATATAAAAATTAAAAGACCAAACATATTAAAAATAAGTTTTTCTGTTTTTATTGCAAATTCTCCTAAAAATGGAATTAAAAATGGGGGAAAAGACTAACATGCGCCGATACATTGATAAACTTTTAAATAATTTGTTCCCGTCTTAATTTCATTGTTACAATTAAATATAAACATTTTCTATTGCATTCAATGTAATTAATATATTTTACACTAATTAAAGTTGTACACATCAGATATGGAATTCAGAATCACTTGATTTAGAAATAATTTCTGTTTAAAAAAGGCATATTAAAAACTGGCGAAGTAATAAAATAGTGAAATTAACGTAAAACAGCAACCAAATGTTATTGTCATTATTTTTCTTAATTTAATTTGTTGTTTAAAAACATATTGTTGATGTCAAATGAACTGCTTTTAAATTCTAAATGTTCTTGGCTCCTTGGAATTTTTCTTATGTGCTTCTATCTTTTTAATTTAATGTTAAATGTTTGGACGGTCTTTTACAGTTCTCCCATTTCATATTTATCATATCATCTTCCCATGACACTTATTTACAATTTTATTGCGAACAATTAATGAAAAACACTCAATTTTATAAACCATTTTTATTTCTTCTACTCATATAATTTTCTCTTCATTAAAAAAAAGTATTTGCTGTTTCCTGATTTAATCAATTTCCCAACAATTGAACTTGAAACAAAAATTTAAATTACAAACAAACATATTTCTAATTATTTACAATTATTAATTTAATTTATTAATTTGTATAAAAATATGTTCTCTCTGTGTTTATCTAATTGATATATAGTTTTCATTTTATTTTAATCATTTCTCATTATAGCCTAATTTAACAACATTTCTCAACTTTAAAGATTCCATTTTAATTCAAAAAAAAAATTACAACCAAAAATAATGTATAAAATTAACAAACAAAAAACAATTAATAAGATTTTTACTTAATAAAAACGACGTTTAAAAAATTAATTGGAGTACCGCTACTGCTTTCCAGTGCCGTATTCCAGCAAATTATCCCTTGTTCACGAAGATGAATTCAATTAAATATATAGATTTAAAGTCCTTAAACTATATGGAATTGTAGCATTACTTCAAGGAATTGTATTTTTCGTTTTGATTTGTTTAATCATTTAGATTTCTTAAACTAAAAACATATTATTAATAATTAAAATAAATACACTTATTTCTTGTTTCCGTTATTAAAATGTTTTTTCTTTTCTTCAAATTTGCTTGCAATTTAGTGGGGCTGAGGCGAATTAGAATCGCTCAGCCGTTCTTAATTCTCATCGTATTTGAATGTCTTTTATCAGCTTTATTGAATATCAGCACTCGGATTTGTCCTCTTCGACCAGTAGTTGAGTGTCCTTGCCGGTGTCGGCAGCAGCTGGATTTAATTCGCGGGTGCGCAGCTGTAACTGCGGCGATGCTTTGTGGGTGATGCTACTAGGCGCTAAAATTGCCGATACTGGCTCAGAGAAAGGACCAGCTCCTTTGGGTTTACTGACCTCACTCGGTGTCTCGTACATTCCTGTTTAATCGAAATATAAATTCATAAGTAAACACTTTAAAAAAAAGGTAAAAAATAAAGAAAATACACACCTGCACCATTGGCAACACCTCCCCCACTTGGATCCTGTGTAGTTCCAGATTGAACTGCATCATACATGGGATTCGAGAAGTCACGATTGTTCTTATTACTAGTCACTGTCTGCAGATTGTATACATCCAGACCAGACGGTGGTGCTGCAACTCCTCCAGCTTCGGCTGTGCCGCCATTGCCAAATCCAGGTGCATTAAACTCAACGTTTGTACCATGACGGAATGAGACACTTTGTGATGATGAAAGGCTACTTAGTCGTGCCATTTTACCACTAAAACATAAAATTATTTAAGGAATGCTACTTTGCAAAATGCGTGATAAATACTTACAATGGCCTCTTCCGAATGACGTACCAAACTCCACCGGCCGCTACAAACACCAACAACAGCACCATAATTGGCACAACGATTGCCGCTGTGTTATTGCCACTCGGTGAAAAACTTTGACCCAGGGCATTCTCACAAACATCACCACTGAACTCTGGCAGGCAGTCACATAGCAACGTGTCTGTGTTCGCGATATCCTCTATGCACAAGCCACCGTTGCGACATTTACAAATTTGGGGAGAAGGTCTTGGTCTTTCGGCGGCGGCGTCGCATACGACATCCGCAGTGCTGCGATGGCTGTGTTGTGTTTGCACGGTGTTGTCAGGACAAGCACATCGCCGTCCACCTGGCACCAGCAGACACAAATGTGAGCAAGCACTGTTGTAGCACGGATTCTTTAGAGATGTATTGTATCGTTGATCGTGATAAACCTTCAGAGCGGCCGGATTCATCAGATTTCGTTGCATGACAACAGCAACGCCACGGCCGAATTTATCTTGACGCCAAAGTTCGCCAGTGTCTCGGGTTATCCAGTACAGTGTCGATTCAAACACATCAAGTGCCACCGGATGCCGCAAACTCTCACCCTTGATAATTGTCTGTCGCAAGGAGCCATCAACACGCATCGACTCAATTGTATTCAGCTTAGTGTCAGCCCAATAAAGTGTATGGTAATCCTGTGAGTAATCAATAGCTAAACCTGTAGGATGTCTAATCATTGTGGTTATAAGTGGACGCCGCTTGGCGCCATCCATCCAAGAGACTTCAATTTTCGGCGCTGAACCAGCATCGGCGAAGAACATGCGCCCCAATTGCGGATCAACGACAACAGATGTTGGAATCTCAAGGCCGGCTGTTACAACTGCTCGACGATAACGACCGTCCGTCTTGGCGACCATCACACGTCCACGGGGCTTGGAACCAGAACGGTCTGTCTCAGTCCAGTACAAATTGTCGGCAACCCAATCAACAGCAACAGCCGTCGGCTTGGAGCCGCCCTTCATGTTCAGATCCTGGGCATAACCAACTTTAGCCTGTCCATTAGCACCATTCACCATGTAGGAGCGTTTTATAGTTTTGTCATAGCTGTCGGCCCAGAAGATAATCTGTGATTCTGGGTTATAGTCGAGAGCGTCAATACGTTTTTCGTACCGAATTACTTCAAACTCATCGCCCTTGTGTATGTCTAATCCACGAATGTCTGGACCATTGGCCAAAATAACGCTGACATCATTCTTGACGGCCTTACACACACCAGACATACCGTCAACGGCTCGGAATCCCTCACGACACGAGCATGAGTATGTACCATTCAAGTTCGAGCAAAGGTGTGTACAAGTGTGCTTATTTTGAGCACATTCATCAATGTCAACGCACTTTTTCTTGTTCTCCGGTGATATTATATAACCATGGAAACACGTACAAATGTAACCGCCATCAGTCAGATTGGTGCAGTGATGTTCACAACCGCCACGGTCTCCTAAGTCGCCCTTACAGTTATTTGTGTGGTGACAACCCAATTCGTCCGAGCTGTCGCCGCAATCGTCAGCATAGTCGCATAGCTGAGATTTTTCTACGCACTTCTTGTTAGCACACTGATACTGGGTAATCGGGTCGCATGGTTTCTGTCGAGACGCGCACAGAGTCATATTATTCTCATCTGAACCATCTCCACAGTTGTCAACTCCATCACATATTTGATAGCGTGCAACACAACGATGGTTGTTACATTGGAATCGTCTCAAAGTGTCGCAATTAAAGTCGGCACAAACCGATGTAGCTTCATCTGAATTGTCGCCACAATCATCAGTTCCATCACATAAATCCGATGGGGAGACGCACAACTTATTTTCACACTGGAATCTAGATTCCGGACAATATCGGCCGCCTGGGAAGCGTGGTGGACAATCGGCTTCATCAGACATGTCGCGACAATCACGATCACCATCGCAACGGAAATAGGCAGCAATACAATGACCTGACTTACATTGGAACGTTCCATTCTTGCATTGAAAACCTTCGCAGTTAACCTCATCAGTATTGTCGCCACAATCATCTTCATGGTCACAACGCCAGCGACTCGAAATACACTTGCCATTGCCACAACGGAACTCTGATTCAGAGCACTCTCGATATTTGCCTCGGCACTGAGCATCCGATTCATCTGAACCATCAGCACAATCATCAGCAAAGTCGCACATCCACTGCTTTGGAATGCATCGGTTATTATTACACTTGAAATCAGTCTCCAAGTTACACTGTGGACAGTTCTCAGTCAGTTCGTCTGAGTTGTCGCGACAATCATCTTTGCCATCACAGAACAACCACTTGGGAATGCAACGGTAATTGGATTGACCTGGACAGCGTTGCCAGCCAGTGGTGCAGTTGCGTTGTCGGCACATGTAAGCTGGCTCGTCAGAATCGTCACCGCAATCGTTATCAAAGTCACACATCCACAGTTTTGGAATGCAACGGCCATTCTTGCAGCTGAATTCAGTCTCATCGTCGCATGTACGTTGATCTGTTAAGGAAACACAAATTAGAATCTAAAATTGAATCTTATAGGGAAAAATCAAACTTACGACAAACATTGGGATCTTCGTCAGATCCATCTTTGCAATCGGCGTCTCCATCACACCTCCAGCTATCCAAAATACAACGTCCACTTGCTCGGCACTTAAAGTCAGACTCTGGGCACGGCAAATCACATTTCTGCTCATCAGATCCGTCACCACAATCATCAGTGCCATCACAGATTGTCGCCGATGGAGTGCAGTTGTTGTTATTGCACTGGAATGTACCGGCCTTGCAATGTCTGGCTGGACAAGTGGCAGGCTCATCAGAGCCATCCTTGCAATCTCTCTCCCCATCACACTTCCAGAACCAAGGAATACATTTTTCGTCAACTCCTCCACATTGATGTTGTCCAGCCGTACAGTTGGCGATACAAGTTTTCGTATCTCTGGCCAAATAAAACTGGTTTGGACAAGCACATTTATAGCTTGGCGCACCCTCTTCGATGTATCCTTCAATATTAAGGTATGTAGACTCCAACGGAGGAGCCAGTAAACACAAATGTGTACATCCGCCATTAGTTTCCCCACAAGGATTAGTAAATGGAATTTGCCGCAAAGGATGTGTAATCTCAATGTCGTAAGGACGATGTGTAGTATTCCTTAATGTCTGCAAACCTTCTCCAGTAAACTTATTAGCACGTAAAATTGCCTTCAAATTCCAATCGGTCCAGTAGAGCTGATCATCAAATACAGACAAAGCAAATACATGAGGAACCTTGGCACCGGACATCACAATATGTCGATGACGTCCCTCCAAATCAGCGAATGCTATATAATCCAAATGAGCATCAGCCCAATATATACGATCAGTAAAATAGTCGATGGCCAATGCATTGGGCCAGGCAATGTCATCCTCCCATGTTAAAATGCGAGTGAAATTTGAACCATCCATACCCATTTTGGCAATGTACGCTTGCAAATGCCAAGATGTGAAGTACAAATAACCAATTCCGGGATGAACAACGATAGCACGCGGATCAACGACAGCACTTCGCAAAGTCTTGCGCTTAGTGCCGTCTAATTCGGATACATCCAAATTCTTGGAGTGTCTGTCAAGCCAGTACAACTTTCTGCCGACCCAGTCAACAGCTATGCCTTCTAGTCCGTGTGAGTCGTGTCTAACTACAGGTTCTTTGATTGATGCATTCTCCATGCCACTTTCGCCATCTAGGTCGGTAATTTTGGAACGGAAGATTGTTTTCGCAGTAACATCACAGAAGTATACATATCCATCCTTGCTGTCAAAGTCCAGTGCAACTACGTTCATCAAATCTTGATGTACCAAGTTATATTGTCTTCCATCCACTGACATATTGCGTACATAATACTTGTTCGTGAACAATATCCAAGGTTCTATTTTGTCCTTTCGTTTGCAGGTGTGTTCATCATTTTGGCGTTCATAATAGCGATCATCACACTTGCAATAGAACGCGCCAGGAGTGTTGGAGCAATGCTGGGAACACACCTTCGGCGTCTCTATGCACTCATCAATATCAGCACAAGCCTTTCCATCAGCAAGCAACTTGTACCCTTGATTACAATCGCAATAGAATCCAGTTAATGTATCTACACACTTATGGCCGCACTGGTGAATCTCTTCCTTTGCACATTCATCCACATTGCAATGGAATGGCTCATCCGAATCATCACTGCAATCCGAAACCTTGTTACATACCAAATGATAATCAATACATTGTCCGTTGTTGCAGGCGAATTGCCCAGCTAGGCAAGTACTGTTGCCATTGGTTCCGTTGTTCTTTTTACAATCAACTTCGTCTGAATGATCACCACAATCATCTTCGCCATCGCAACGATAGTGGTTACGGATGCATTTGAAATTCTGGCAGGTGAATTCTGTGCCATCACACGTTTTATATTGCGAATTGCAGGTCTTGCCTTCGTCTGAGCCATCACCACAATCATTATCATGATCACACAGCCAGCCACGGTTGATGCAACGTCCGTTGTCACAGGAGAACATGTCTTCACTGCACGGAGTAGATGGCGGACAGCTGTGAAGTGTTGAGTTCTCATCGGCACCATCAACACAATCTGGATCACCGTCGCACAACCATTTTCTTGGAATACATTGGGCACGTCCCCAGGATTTGTTTTCCTCGCAAGTGAATTCGGTTTCTTCATCGCATTTGCGATCGTCTGTAATGGAAACAAAGATGTTAAAACATTCTTAAATTCAAACACCTCCAGAATACTTACTACATTGATGTCGATCATCTTCATCAGAACCGTCGGAGCAATCATTATCCCCATCGCAGATATAAATTCTTGGCACACAATTTCCATTATCACAGGTAAATAGATCACCAAAGCACGTTCGTCCTTCCGACTTGCAATACTCTGGTGGCTCATCAGCACCATCACCACAATCATCGTCTCCGTCGCAATACCATGTCGCTGGAATGCATCTGTGATTTGGACAACGGAAGCTATTCTGTGGACAGGTCCTCTGCGCACAATGTAAAGCATCTTCATCGGAATTATCGCCACAATCATTGTCACCATCGCACAACCAGTAAGGTTCAACGCAAATGTTAGTCTTCTCGCACTTCAAATGATTTGCCGGACACGTCGTATTTTGTGGGCATCTCTCGTGTGTTTCATCAGAGGTTCCGTTATCTTTACAGTCATTAACACCATTACAAACCTGCGCCTGTGGAATACACCGTCCATTAAGACAGGTGAAGTCTCCATCAGCACATGGTGGATATGTACAACCCTCCTCATCTGAGCCATCTTTGCAATCATTTTCGTGATCACACTTCCAACTCTTAAATATACAGCGACCATTGTTGCAACGGAACTCATTGGGTGAGCACGAGTGGAACGCACAATAGTTGACCTCTTCATCAGAGTTGTCTCCACAATCATCTTCACCATCGCACGACCACATTCGCGATATACATTTTCCGTTCATGCAGTAGAATTTGCTGGCGTCACATGTAAAATTCTTGGGCGCGCACATGCGTCCCTCATTTACCAACTTTGTTGAATCATCGCATTTACATTCGGCGCGATTGTTTGGCGCTGGGTGACAACTTTGGGCGCATCCGCCATTATTCTGCATGCAGGGGTTAACCTGGCACTCCTGGCGAGACTTGGAGTAGACGTGAATGTCACGAGGTGAATCTTCTAAGCGCTTGACCATTTCAATCATATTGGCACCTGTATGCTTTTCTGCACGGTAAACACCACGAAGCTGCAAATCTGTCCAATAGATGTAATTTCTGAAAACAGTGATTGCAAACGGATAGATGGTTGCCGACACAAGTACTTCGCGATTCTTGCCGTCCATTTCGGAGCGTTCAATCTTTTCACGAACAGCATCAGTCCAGTACAACATGCGATCTTCATAATCGATCGCCAATCCACTAGGTTGGGACAGGTCTTTTTCAATGATTGCGCGTTTCAGTGATCCTGCCATTGTGGTTCGAATAATTTTTCCAGAAGTTCCGAATCTACCCCAGTCAGTATAGAAAAGTGTTCCATTGCATGGGTCCAATACAATCGCTCGCGGTCGCTCCACCCTAGCAATCATGACCAGTTCAGTCCCGTCGAGGTTCATAGCATAAATTGAATTATTTGTGCTGTCTGTCCAGTACACTTTCTTTTGTGTCCAATCATAGGCAATACCCTCAGGATTTATACCTTTTGATATAATGGGCGTCACATCTGCACTGTTTGGATTATCTGCATTCATCCACGCCACCTTGGAGACAGGTCTTATTTGTGTAAACAATAATTTATTGTCGTCATAGTCGAACTCAAGTCCTACAACATTTGTAAGATTTCCTACTGGTTTGAATGGAACGCCAGTTGATTTTGGATCCAAGTTGACTGCACGAATTTCAGTTCGGGTTGTAAACATCAAATATTCTTCCACAATCTCACATTTACGTCCATCAGCTGCCAATTTTCCTGTAGCACATTCGCACTTGTAGTTCATACGAGATCCTGCTGCCGGTATAGCAGATGAATCTTGTGGAAAACTGAAGCACAATTGATCACAACCTCCATTACCCAATCGTAAACATGGATTGTTATCATCAGCCGGTTGATTGCTTATGTCAAAGATTACAATGTCACGTAATTTTGGTAAGTTAGTTCTCACTTTTTCGGGAAGCGTAATGTTTCCAGGTAATTTAGAAGCCTTAAAGAGTGTCATCAAATTTCTATCTACCCAATAGACGTCACTCAAGTATATTGCCAGTCCCATTGGGTTCGGTAAATTACGACGAATAACTTGACGATTGCCTCCACTGTAAGACACTTTCTGAATCATATCCAATTTTGAATCAACCCAATATACATCGTGGGTGCTCATGTCAACTGTTAAATCTCGCGGATTTGAAATGCCCGATGTAATGACTGGTGTCCAGTTGGAACCATCCAAAAAGGCTTTACCAATTCGTGGATATTGTCCATAATCAATCCAATACAAGAGTCGTTTGATGGGATTCACAGCCAATTCTCGCGGTGCATCAGATGTCGTCTTGACAATAACCCGACGGTTGGAGCCATCTAGCCAACATACCTCCACATAATTTTCATGAGGAAAAACATTGGTAAAGTAAAGATTTCCTGCCACCCAATCAATTGTCAGGCCTCGAATTCCATTGCTACCAATACCATCCTTGATTACATGCTGAATTTCACTACCATTTGGACGAATACGGAAAATTCCATTCCAGAAACCTCGATTGTACTCAGCCCAATAAATCCAGGACTCTTGGTATAATACATCAACGTGTAAAATATGATGACCAGGACCCGCAATTGGAACCATAGCATCAGTGCTGTCGGTCAAGCTGTAACCACGCGTCAAATCCAATTGTGAGACAACTGCAAATGTTTTATATGGCAAACAGTTAATTTCAGCATCCTTCCGGTAGCCAATACCACATTGGCAAACACGCGCACCATTATCGTGGGGCAAACATATATGAGCACATCCACCATTGTTTGTTTGACATGGATGTTGACGCATTGAGCGCTTTTTGAAAATGGTCATGAACTTCAGATCGGGTTCATTGCTCAGAATAACCTTCGAGTTATCTGCCTTTGGCAAATCAACGCGGATAATATTTTCGTAGACAGGGTCCAAAATATAAAGTCTTGAATCTAAAACACCCAAACTGCGAGGACGTGCTATGTTATCTTTTTCAGTAAGCAGCTCACGTTTTCCCTCACCATTTGTAGAAATTGAGTACACCGCTGCAGGATGTTGAGTGCTGTAATACACTAGTTTCTTTTCAATGTCGATGGCAATAGCTTCAGGACGCTCAATGTCTTCGTCCAGATTTATTGGATTTGTTCCGTCCATATTTACACGTCCTAGTTTCGCCGGCACACCAAAGCCACCTTCATCAATCCAGAAAACTTTTCCATCAGTTGGGTCTAAGGCCAATGCTCTTGGTTTCGCTATTGATTTAGCTGTACCATCGTTGGCTAACACAAAGGAGCGATGCTTTACTTTTCCATCGACGCGAACTACCTCAATGTTACTTGCTACCTTATTTGCAATGAAGAGATTTCTACCCAACCAATCAAAAGCAATCGCATAAGCAGCCCCGACTAAGCCATTGTCAGCACCCAAAAATTCAGTACGATTGCCACCACCATATGGTGTTTGATAAATGGTGCAATTCTCGTCATCATCCTCGCGTCCTTGCACCCAATAAAGCATCTCGCCCTTGCGATCAAAATCAATACCGTTGCCGTTGTCAATACCAACGACGGGCGTCAATGTACCAGCTCTAATATCTCCTCCACTCAATGGGACGTCAATTATTTGATTGTTCTTCAACACCATCAAATATGATGTTTCTTCTTCCACACATTTTCCGTCTGGAGTTAATCTGTATCCTGGCCGGCATTTACATAACCACCCAGTAGGTGAGCTTGGACTCAAAAGGCACAAATGCTGACAGTTGGCTGCCTCGCATGGATTCTTGTACATCTGCTGTAGAGAAGCATGATGGACGTGAATGGACAAAGGTTGTGAGATCAAGTGAGACACAACAGTCTGATTGGTCCCAGAAAATTTGTGAGCTGATAATACGCGATTTAGTTGACGGTCTGTCCAGTACAAAGTGTCTTCAAATAATGACAATGAATGTGGATGCAGCAGGTAATGGCTTCCAGCAAGTACTTGTTGTCGCCCAGTTCCATTGTAATAGCAGAAGTCAATAAAGTCAAGTTTTGAATCAGCAAAATACACTCTTTTAGTGGCTGTATCGAGGGTTAAACCATTTGGCCAGTAAATCTTTGTATTAATGATTGTCTCACGCATTGTTCCGTCCATACCGATTCTCTCAATTCTTGGATTCTCGCCCCAATCAGTCCAGAAAATCCATTTTGAATCTGCACTTGGATCTAAGCACATTCCACGTGGCTGTGTTATGTTTTCGCGCACCAGGACCAATCGATTAACTCCATATTCAGTAGACACTTCAATGGTATTCAATTTACTATCCAACCAATACAGATTCTTGCCAATCCAATCATACGCCAAACCTTCTACTAAATCTAATCCAGTCGTTATAATTTCTTGGGGTTCCATGCCTCGGTCTAACCGAGAAATTTTTTTCAGGCGCATATCTGACCAGAAGATTGTTCCAGTGTGCATATTTGAAGCAGTAGCCACAACATTTTCAACAATAATTGGCACTCGTTGCAAACCTTGCTCCTTAAGATCAGCCACCAAAATTGAATGGCGGTTAGAAATAATCAAGAATGCAGTTGAATGGTTGACAGCTTTACATGTATGTTTGTTTGGTTCCAGAATATAGCCTTCATTGCAAGAGCAGAAGTACGATCCCTTTGTATTGGTACAAGTTTGGGAGCATAATCCAGGTGGTATACATTCGTTTAAGTCTTGACAGGTGTATCCATCCTCAGCTAACTCTTCGCCTGGTGGGCAAATACACATAGCACCACCCGGTGTTTTCTGACATCCATTTGAGCATAATCCAGATTGATGACTACATTGCGCTAAATCACAACCAACACCTTCATCTCCTTCGTTTGGACAATCTGGCACCCCATCACAAACTGAAGAGATGTTAACACAACGTCCTGTAATTCCGGGACATGGCCACTGGCCAGTCGGGCATCTAAACGGTGGGGCGACACAAGCGTGTGCTGCCGATTCATCGGAATTGTCTCCACAATCGTCTTTACCGTCGCAGATGTATGCCTTGAAAACGCATTGAGAATTGTTGCATTTGTAAAAATTCGCTGGACAAGCAATAGATCCACAGTCCTCCTCGTCAGAGTGATCATCGCAATCTTTAGAGCCATCGCAATGCCAAGACAGTGGTAAACATATTCCAGATGATTTACACCTAAATTGTTTCTCTGTATTACATTGATTTGGCCCCACTGAGGGACAACCCAGCTCATCGCTACCGTCATTACAATCAGGAATACCGTCGCATTTGTAAGATTCTTCGACACATTGCCGTTGGTCGGCGCACTTAAACTGATTAGCGAGGCATGTTATAGGCGGACAATCTTTCTCGTCTTGTTTATCAAAACAGTCATCGTCACCATCGCATACCCAGCTCTGCGGAATGCAGTGGCCGGTTCGTGGGCATGTGAATTGAAAGTAAGCGCACGTTTTTTCGGCACAAAAGTCACCCTCGTCAGAATTGTCGGCGCAATCATTTTCACCATCACATTTCCACATATTAGGAACGCAGCGTCCATTGGCACAGGAGAATAAGGAGGCCCCACAAGTCACATTGCCACACTCAAATTCGTCAGAGTGATCACCGCAATCATTTTCTTGGTCACATCGGAAGTTCAGTGGAATACAACGACCCGACTTACATTGGAACTCATTTGGTCCACAAGTTGGTTTCGTACAATTTTGCTCTTCATCTGAGTTGTCCAAGCAATCATCATCACCATCGCACAGCCATGACTTTGGAATACACCTTTGATTGTTGCAAGTGAAGTCCCATGAATTCGGACAAGACTGTACAGGAGGTTCTGCATTCGGATCAGCCACGCAAACGCGCTCATCATCGGCAAGTCGCTCGCCATACGGGCATGCACATCGTACTTCCAAACCAGCGTGACTCTCGTTACGGGGGACGGCGAAGCATAATTTGTCACAACCACCATTGTTGATAGAGCATGGCTGTGCACTTTCAATGGATTGCACAGCGTGGCTATACACTTTAACCCCATAAAGTCGATTCGTTTGAGGTTCTCGCACCATAATTTCCTCCTGTTCACCAGTCAATTTGTGTAGCCGAACAATGGCATCAAGTCGCCAGTCAGTTATGTACATCCACTCGTCATGGATAACAATTGAAAATGGATGGCGAATGAGGCGAGAGTTGACTGTTCTAATATCAGATCCATCCAAATTTGCATGTTGCACATGATCCAACAAGGCGTCGCACCAATAGACACGATCCGCCTTGAAATCAATGGACAAACCATTGGGCCAGCCGAGAGTTACATTTTTAAAGACAAGCAAATCGGTTCCGTCTGTGTTTGCGCGTGTAATATTTGCTGGACGATCCCATTCGGAGAAGAAAATATATCCTTTATTGGGGTGGACGACAATTGCACGGGGACGTTTTAAATTCTTCAACAGAGTACGACGATATGTGACATTCCTAGTAGAAAGGACGTTGAGTGTTCCCTTTCGGGAGTCAATATAGTATAGGTTTTTAGAAACCCAATCAACGGCTAAGCCTTCAACACCCTCGTTTTGTGATGCAAGAACAATTTCGCGACCCGTTCCATTGCGATGCACACGATAGATTACATCCTGAAGCACATCAGAATAGTATATGTGTGCATCTCTGGCGTCAAAGTCAAGACCAACAAACCTAGCACGGCGTGATACGACTGGTAAAATGGCATCACTGAAACCCTCGATGACTGGATCAAGAACTTTACCCTTAATGAACCGTTGTTGAGAGTACATTAGGAATTGTTGAACAAGATAGCAGTTCCTTAAATCACCGGCCAATTGATAGCCAGTAGTACAAGCACATCGGTATCCAAGGCCGCCTTCTACAGCAGTCAAAATACACAGCTGTTGACATCCACCATTATTGTTACCGCAAGGATTTGACACTTTCGGTTGACTTAATCCATGAAGAGTGACAATAGCCTTTGGTTCTCGAATGTCTTTTGCCTTATAAATTGATTGGATGCTCTCTGCTGACTCGTACCGATCAACAGACATGATTCCTTGCTTTGTGGCATCAGTCCAAAAAACGCGATCTTCGAAAAGCGCTAATCTAGACGGACTGGGAACCTGTTGTCCTCTCAATACCATAACACGTCCACCGCCATCATAGTCCACAGTCTCAATGTAATCTAATAACGAATCGCACCAATAGACGCGTTTTGCAATGACATCTACGGCTACACCAGAAGCTTTATAGGCAGCTTCCGACACAATTGAACGTGCATGGGTACCATCCATATGGGCGCGTAAAACTTGGCCACCGTCTGCCACAAACATCAATCCGGAGGTGGGGTCAAGCGCTAAATCAGCCGGACTTGTCAAATTTGAACCCAGCACAACTGCATGCCATTCGCCATCCAATTCAAAAACATCAACTTTTTGACCAATAAAATCAGCAACGTAAAGTTTATCACCGATCCAATCAACAGCTACAGCGACTGGCGCCCAAGTTCCGGGAAGTGTCAGGTCTGATCCTCGGAAGTTCCCACCGTCATTAAGTGGCAACGATTGAACTTTCCTTGTCTTAGTATCTGACCAGAAAAGCAGATTGCGGGCGCTATGAAATGCAACACCACTGGCACCCGTTGCGTTGGCAATAATTCGTGAATCCTGTCCATGCGCTGACATTCGGACGACCGCCCGATCGTGAGCGAAAATTAGCTCCAATGAGCTGGCATCTGGAGCAACGCAGCGTGACTTTTCGATAAGCGTATATCCATTGGCACAGGAGCAGGAGAAGGACCCGTCTGTATTGGCACACAGTTGATCACAGTGACCCCATTCGGAACACTCATCCAAATCCATACAGGTTCTATTATCACTAGAAAGAGCACGTCCTTTGGGACACACACAAACGCCTCCCGTCAACGACTTGGCGCATTTGTACTCGCAGCTCAATGTTGGACAAAGTGATGTAGCTAAAAACATAAGTAAAATGAAAATTAACATAATTTTCTATATTGAAAAAAAGTAGTTCTTCAAACTTACTGCAAGCTGCTTCCTCATCTAGGCCGTCGGCACAGTCTTTAATGCCATCACACAGCTGGCTCTTGTTGATACATTTTGGTGTACCATTGGGACCACCCGCTGGACACAGGAACTTATTATCTGGACAAGCAATTGCTGTACAATTCGCTTCGTCGCTCTCATCAGAGCAATCGTGGTAGCCATCACAGTGGAAGTTTGCAGGAATGCAGAGGGCATTCGCGCATCGGAATTGACCGCCATGGCATGCCGGAAAACCTGTAATAAAAAAAGGAAAAGTTAAAATGGAAAAAAATAAAAATGCTAGTAGCAGGTACTTACTGCATCCTTGTTCATCGGAATTATCGTCGCAATCATTCTTGTGGTTACACTTAAGCGCTGAATCAATACACTTTTGACCGTTGGCACAACGGAACTGGTCTAGTCGACACGACACTCCTGAACAGCCAGCCTCATCGCGACCACTGCGACAATCATAGTAGCCATCACACTGTTTCTCTTTCGGCACACATGGATCGGATATGCGACCGCCGACGGCGGCAGCTGGCGTGTCTGCGGGAGCACCACAATGAATGTCATCTGATTGACATTTGCGGTAAGCTACAGGGCAAAAAGAGAAATTGTGTGATGAAAGATCCGTTAGATTGAATATAATGACATAATTATGAGATCTATTATAACTGGTAACTGGGACAAATCGCTGCTACTTCTTTTTATCTATTGCATGTTCCGACGAAGGTAATTTAAATATGTAATATGGCTCTTTATGAGTCGTATCTCGTCACTTGAATCGGATAAATAAACTATGTATATGTGAAAACTAACATTTCTACAGTAAATCTTCAAAAGCTAAAACAATGAATTCAAAGACGTTGGAGAGAAAAGATATTTGTATAGGTTTCAGCAAAAAAATCAGGAATGTTGAAATCGATTGCAGAAAGAAAGATTTAGATTTAACTAAATACTCTTAAGTTATTTAAAATTCTTACATTTCTAGAACATGAAATGATAAAAGTCACGCAATTATGTAGCAGTTTTCAAAAGACATTTGCCATACACGAACATAGTATGTACATTACATTACATATGTAGAATGGTTATGTCGAATACACATCTTGAAATGTTCTATGTGGCATACCAAAGCTTTGCGGTCGCCCGACATTCTAATGCATATGCTTCTCTTTCTTATTAATCACAATATGAACAGGCACATACTTCAAACCCCCAATTTCCCTGACAAATGGCGGTAAATGCTCCAGCTCAAGTCTGAAGTCACAAACCATACCCAACTATACTGAACACAGACTAGACACTTGGAGCTCTCTTATATTTATGAGGCAGCCATTGAATCATTGAATAAGATATGTTTCTTGAATCTCCACTCAGCCCTTGTAAGACCAAGTATGCATGTAAGATACGACCGCTTCTAATGCAAATTGAACAAACAACTTTGCGTTAGTGAGGCGCATGTATCAAATGCGAAGACTCCCGTTCTTCACAGCCATCGTGAGTGTCCATCCGAGAAATGCCCATGCAAAAACGAGCACACATCGAAATATCAATTGACACATAAACCAATTCGCATCATCTTGGTTTCGGTACACTGGTATTCTGTGCGAACACGACAATGGCTAGACGCACGTAAATGCCTCAATAAACATATATAGTACATGCACATATAAACACACCAATCGAATGGGAAGGAGGCTGGGCAAATAATGGCTTCGGCCAGAACACCATTTAGCTATAGTCTATAAGCAACAGACTGAAATGTTTATATACGATGCTCATATTTTGAAGCATCTCGTAAAAGCTCTTCAGACCGTCCGCAAGCCCGACCGTTCCATCACTCATCAGTATTCCAACACCATCATCACGCTGGTGGCAAGAACAACTTACATGTTCGTATGGTACAAAGATGATTGTGCGAAGAAGAAATTTTTTACAAAAGCATGAGCATGTACTATGTTGTATGTACCAAGAGGAGTGCGTCGCATCCCACCTCCGCGCTGCCTGTGATCTGAACGTCGGCGATGTGCTTCCAATTTCAATTTGCAAACAGGCCAAAGACAAACATATAAATTGTGCGAGCGTGCGCCATTTCAATAATGTGGCACGGCTTTTGAGGTTTGACGGTGTTTTTGCAAAGTTTTTTTCGTGGTGCAAATGATATAGGTTCACCGTGCATGTGAAAAGGATCTCTCAACCTTCAAAGATAATTGATAGCCTCCTGAGTTTCTGTAATTGGTCCTAGAATGATGCTTCCTTTTCCGTACCGCGAATGACTTTCTGAATTTCACTCATGATGTCTTTAAGAATTCTACACAATTTGTCCTTCGAACTTGAATAATTCGCAGCGCAAATTGCAAGCTGCAAAAGCCGACACTAAATCAATCTCATGTCAGTTGCACGCACGTCACAGTAACATTTATATGCGCTTTGTATGCAACATAATTGATATTGTGCGGTGAACGAAACCTTGTGGTTATATGGTAGTTGCCTTCCGTCTAGATCATGAGTAAGCTGAGCGAAATTAAGATGTAAAGTGCATCTGTTATTAAATTGT
>JANSTS010009760.1:0-17172 GCA_026546915.1 Sylvicola fuscatus
TCTCAGGCATATAGAGGTCACCAGGTCTCCTGCTCTGCTGGAGATTAGTGTAAATGTAATACACAAACAGACAAAACCCAGTCGATTTTTTTTTTGATATGTTTTAAAAAAAATTTGAGATCAAAGCTTAAAATATCACATAGTTGTTGTTTATGCATGTGCATTGTGCATGCATTTTTGTATACTTGGAATATTTTTAAAATGCATATTTTCGCTATAGTGAAGCAGCTTCCCGAGCCAAAATGCTGGACGGATTTTATTCATTCTGAGCCCTTTTTTTGAAGTTCTTGTGAAGAAAATGAATTAAAACTGCATCTAAATGCACTGTATATTGAAAACAATCAAAACTGCATCAAAAAAGCGCACCTAAAATTGTCATAAATTTTTTTTTAAATTTTGGCAAGATGTTGAAATCCCCGCCGCTTATATCGTTATACGACAAACATTTATATATTTTTATATTTATATATATATTCCATACTTTTTACTTATATATGTAAAATCTACAATTATAATATATATATGTGTCAACTGTCATGTGTCAAAATCAATATTATTTCTTGTCGCATCGGTCATTCATTTACCAAAAAAAATCTCCAGTTTCAGCTGGATTGTTTAAGCTCATTAGAATTCCTCACAAACAATAGCCAAGTTAAAAATGATATAAACAATGTGGTGATTGATTCTAGCCCTCAGTCCACAGTGTTCTTCTCAATCAATTGATTAGCCATGGCATACGACAAAGAAGCTCAAGGTATTTCCAAGCTGCAAACGGATCCTGGCCAAAATTTAAAACAATTTCTGCTTTCAGTCATTTCCGGCGAGTTACAACTCAAGTCCTTTGGCCAGTTCATCGAACACTATGACAAGCAGCTGGCGGCGTTCAGCAACGGCGACGGCACCACGCGCACAGACGGCATGTCGCCAGTGCCAAAAAGTCAGTACTCGCCATTGACCATCAACTAT
The DNA here is from genome assembly GCA_026546915.1 of Sylvicola fuscatus. Lineage (NCBI taxonomy): Eukaryota > Metazoa > Arthropoda > Insecta > Diptera > Anisopodidae > Sylvicola > Sylvicola fuscatus. Next base: position 967 of record JANSTS010009760.1, read on the forward strand.
GATGCGGGCGGTGAATGTGTCTCGCTGTTCCAGCTGATTGACTCGGACGATCGTATCCTCAACAAGGTGCTGATTGTGTTTGCGCAGCTGTGCGAGGAGATCCAGCAGCTGGCGGCCGACTCGCACAAGTACCAGCATCAGCTGTTTTTCTTTGACGAAGAACTGATCGAGGTGGAGGAGGCCGGCAACGGCCAATTGTACCTGATCAAAATCAGTGACACACTTGACTTTCTATTTGAATGCAAATACTTTTTCCAACGGTGTCTGCTGATCTGTAGCAATCTGTTCCAACAATTGGTCGCCCTATTTGGAAATGACGTTTTCGGCTGCAAGAATGTGCTGCCACTGAATTTTAATGTAATTCTTATTTGGGCCGATTTTGTAGGTTCGACGGAAGATGTCACGCATTGATTTCTGTTTTCTTTTAGACCCTAGTAGATCATTTGGCCATAATGCTTCAAAAGTTTGCCATTTTCGACGAAATCATAACATCTTCAAGCGTCTTGAAGCATTGGTCGTTCTTCAAAAAGTCCATTCATTCAGTGAATCTAAATGCGAGCTCCTTTCGGAAATATAGTGAGAACGACCTGAGCGGTCTGGAAAATGTGGTGAACGATCTAGAGATGATGTTCATGGGTAATCTCTTTCAGGTAATTGGCAATCTCCCATCAATTGAAAGCAACTTCATTATTTTCCGCAAACTTACAGAATCTACTTGACATGATTGGTAACATTAAGGAACAGACAAAACCAAAGGTGCTCGGCGTGTTGGCTGGCCTATTCAATGTCTACATTAAGCAGCAACTGGCTGACATTGCCAAATACGACAGTGACCTGTCGGATCTTAGTCAGACTCAAGTGATTGTTCGCATTAACTTAGTCGGTGTGTTCTATCACAACATATTTGGCAGTCTGGACACCAAGTGTCTGAAACAGCTGATCGACTGTAACAACAAACACTGCAGCATAACGCTGACGGGCAACATGATTTGGTGTCCGGAGCCATTTATGCTGAAGCACGCCGAAACACTGGTGAAAGATCGCGACAAATATTGCCAAAATGCGAATAATGTGCGACGTATTAACCTGCAAAATCGCATGCAAACGCTGCCAAAGGATGTGTATCAATATTGTGTTCAGGTGACTGATTGGATCAGTAAGTTCAATGCGCTAAAGATGCTAGCCAGTGACATTAATTTGGAAGAGCTGCGCAATCGATGTATGTTGATCTTGAAGGTTAGATTTTGCTTGACACGACGTGACGTTGGATGTATTGAAATCCATACCTCATTCATTTTAGGGAACCAAATTGGCTGGCCAAATAAATCATCTCATCAAATCAATAACAAATTTGCATGTGCTCCTAAAAACGACTGTTCCAAAGAGTGGGCTGCACCTAATTGCCAAGCTGATTGAACTGTTGAAATTGACGAGGAACGCCTTCATCGAGAACAGCGACATCATCAGTGAAACCATTAACTCCACCATTCAACACCTCGAGTATCAGGCATTGTTTTTAGTAGCTGCTGGAAAGGTAAGTGCCAAGTGGAAGCGGCCAAATTCAGAGCTAACAGACATTTTTGTTTGCAAAACAGAAAAAAATCGGCAAAGATGTAAGTCGCATCGAGAAGAACCTCAGCCTCATATCAGCACTGCAGATAGCTGAGAAGTGCCTGTACGGACCAGCCACAGCGAAGCGCCTGCTTGTGGTGCGCCTGGCACTAAGCACATCTGATGCAGCGCAACTATTCACCGCTGATCATCTTGTCAAGTTTCTGAAAATAATGCGCCGGCTCGAGATACTGGCCGAACATCAGAAGAACATCAAGCTGGTCTGCGACACCGCCTTTATGTACTGGCATCAATCTTTATACGCCATCGCCATGCGAAATGTGTTGGACCAGCACAGCAATGTCAAGCAAATATCGGTTAGTTACTGGTCACTCCCATTGTTGGGCTATTTTCTTTCATATCCTTAAAATTTTAGAATATCACGCATTCGGCCACCGACTACTATCAGTCACTGAAGGAGGTGCTGCCAATCCAGTATCAGCCGATTTGTCAGTTCACAAATGTCATCAGCCAGACGCTCAACGACGAGGTCATCGCGAAAATCTGCCAGCGCATTGAAACACAGCTGAGACTGGACTTTCACACGGGCAATCTACAGCTGGATTCAAACAACCCGTTCACAGTCAACCGTCAAGATTTACGTGCCTTAATTCAACTGAATCCAATATTCCTCACCGGCCGTCACATTGTCATCAAAGGTGATTTTGGGCAGTTCAATATCCGCGAAGATCATCTGAAACGTTTGTTTGATTTCCTTAGATCACATTGAACACTACTTGAGCAACATGTTCTACAACTTGACAACCGTCTCGCTGCACGACTGGCGCACCTATGGAATAATGCGTCAGCTGGCGGCCAATAAATTCAATTTATTTACAGTCGAGGATCATTTGCCAACTCAGACACTTGAACAGGTAGGTAGAATGCTGTTCACTGACAGCAGCGTCCTAAATTCCCGATTTGTTTTCACCCCAAGGGTCTTGACGTGCTCGAGATAATGCGCAACATCCACGTCTTTGTCGCCAAATATCTGTACAATTTGAACAATCAAATTTTCATCGAACGCTCCAGCAACAACAAACATCTGAATACCATCAACATTCGCCACATTGCCAACTCGCTGCGTACACACGGCACAGGTATCATCAATACCACGGTACTTCCATCCGCACCAGCGCACTTGAGAGCTGCCAAAACATTCAAAATGTCATCTTTTGTTTTTTTTTTAGGTTAACTACACGTATCAGTTTCTGCGTAAGAAGTTCTACATATTCTCCCAATTTATGTACGACGAACATATCAAGTCGCGCCTTATGAAGGACCTGAAATACTTTCGCGACAACAAGGACCGCCTCAATCAAATGTACGACTTCGATCGGGCCGATCACTTCAACAAGATGATCCGCAATTTGGGTGTGTCAGCCAGCGGCGAAAGCTATTTGGATCTGTTTCGCCAGCTGATCAGTCAAATCGGCAACGCCATGGGCTACATACGAATGATGCGATCTGGTGCTATCAACAGCTGCTCCAACGCCAGTATTTACTTACCAGTGCTGGATGAGCAGCTGACATTCGCTGAGCGGGTCAGCGAGTCCCAGATGTTGGACGAGACAATTGACGCTGCCACCAATCTGGAGAGCAGCTATCGCAATTTAACGCAACAAGTCACCGAGGGCTCACACTATTTCAAAGTATGTTTAATCATCTGACGTTTAGTGCTTGACAGTAATGGCAATCTTGTCTGTTCCGAATCTATAGCTGATGGTGGATGCGTTTGCTCCGTTTTTCCAAAATGCTGACAACATCCATTTGCGCAACTTCTTCTTGATTATTCCACCGTTGACGGTGAACTACGTGGAATATATACTGACGGCCAAAGACAAAATGACTAAGAAGAATAAGGATGGAGCTTTGTTCACTGACGATGGATTCGCCATTGGACTGGCTTTCATTCTGAAGTTGCTGAATCAGACGAATGATTTCAACAGTCTGCACTGGTTCAAGTCGATACGCAATAAGTTCAAGCGTGAACGTGAGGCTCTCGTGAAGCAGCTGGGCGGTGCTTCGGTCACCGCTGATGTGAAGCTGGAGCAGACTGCACATTTGACAGAGAAACGGATCACGCGAATTCAAATGGTAATGCCCAGTTTCTGGTTGGTGGTCTCGCATTTTATAAGGTTTTTTGACGTTTTAATGTTGCAGGAATTCGACTGGTTATTCTTCAACCTGGGAAGCGCTAAAATATTCTTCCAATGAGCTCGTTGTTGCCTAGTTCTAGACAATATATCAATATTTTTATATTTATATCAATTATGTTATAATAACGATAAATACATTTTATATACGGTTTAATAAAAAGAGTCGTTTGAGTCCTTCAATTCAGAACTGTCATCTTTTAGAGGACCATAATAAATTTGGTTTCCATGACATCTGTCACCCAAAATATCGACCAAACTATTTATCATTTCAATTTGAAAAGTCACCGCCAAAATGGTAAGATTATATCCTTAAAAATATAATGAAAAACTAATTAATTTTAAACGAAAACAAAATCCAGGGAGGTAAGAAAAAAATGTCCAAAAAGGAGAAAGCTCGGCTGGAGGCGGAGCAAGCCGAATTGCAGCGCATCGAGATGGAAAAGGAGCGCCAGCGTCGAATCGAGGAAGAAAAGGCGAAAAAGGAGCACGAAAAGAAGGAAGCTGAAAAGCGCCGTCGTCAAGAGATAATTGAGAATCGCTTCCGCAAAGTTCAGCTAAAGGAGACTGCCGAGCAATACCAAAGTGATGCCTGCGTCCTTTTGTTCAAACAATTCCCATTCATGAATGTTTTATGTTTAAAAAGATTTCATATGTAATCTACGAGCCATCCAGACGGCTGTCCATGAGACCAAGGACTGGGAAACATTCTTGCGCAGCGTCGGCCTACCGAATTCCCAAAATCCCGGCGACCTACGCAAGTATCTGCACATTTGGAGTGAGTCAAAGACGCACGAGTACAACCACGAGTACAACTGGCTGCTCAAGACGAATGAACGCACCGTACTCACTCAGGATCGGACAGTGGCCAATTTGACGCGCGCCAAGCTCAAGATGGAGCAGACCACGTTGGGCGATCGCTATGCGGCTCGCGTCAAAGAAGTGCTTGAGGTGTGCAAAAGGACACAGTTTTCTGTTTTTTTTTTTTGAGAATTGCATTGAACTGGGCTTTTGTAGATTTTAGAGGAGGTGGAGGAAGCAATTCTGGAACGGGTCGATCTGTCGCCGACACTTATCAAGGATCTGCACCAGCTGAAGCAGCAGTATCGCTGGTGCTTGTCGGAATGCATCGACGACTTTACGCATCGCATTTTGTCGAATATCAAACGCGACATGGAGTAAGTAGCAGCTTCCTGTCATTCATTGTGGCGTTTAGTAATTGTACTGCAGGAGCGATGGCAAAGTGGCTCGTCTGTCATTTGTCTCGCCAATATTTAAGTTACAGATTTGGGCCAACATGGAAACGGATCGTCCAGTCAAGTAAGTCGCGAGACTGTTTTGTGAACAGTAAAGAATGCATTTTGCTTTCAGCACCAACAAGGACCGTCGTGATGGCAACGGAGGACACACTGACATCGAGTTCAGCGTCATCGAGACTTCTGTGATTCTGCCGCCGCGTATGAAGTCTGGTGGATGTGCCATTCGCGCTATCTGGTTCGGTTATGATCACTTCAGTGACACTGCGGACTCCTTCTTCATGCCAATGGAAAAGGAGGCGCTCTCCCTGCGGCGGTCAGCCAAAGTCGAGTGCCTTAGACGAAAGGAAATTCTAGCTGAAGCTCTTCAAAAGGCGTGCGATGAAATTGACGAGCAAGGGTGGATGCAGCTGAACTTTATTGATTCCTTCAGACAATAAGAACATTTTATTTCAGCCTAGATGACTTCCTTAAGCCAGAGCCCTATGAGATCAACGTGGACAAACTCTACGCGGAGTACGAGGACAATTTGAATAAAATCACTCGCACTGCCATGGGGCCGCTGGCACTGCACCTCGAAGAGTGTGACATCAATTTGCGGTGTCAGCGGATTGTGGGTGGCGTTTATCTCATAGATTTAATCGAGCAGCCGCAACAGGACATTAAATTGGATAGCCACATGTTCATAAGGACGAGTTGAGTGGCCATTTGTCGATGCTTTTCGAAGTCTTACATATTTTCAATTGTTTCAGTCAATCATCCAAACACAATTAAGCACAATTCCTTCTATCAGACGTATAAAGCTCCTCAACCCATTGCACCAGGAATCCGACGCCTGCCTGAAGAAATCGAGGCTGAGATCAGAATGGTGGAAATGAATTTAGACAAACTAATTCAAATAACTATCCAGTAAATCCCAAATTTCTCTTTCGAGCTGTTCTCATCATCTTCATATTTGTCCCAGACTAACCGACAACATCTTCTGGTTTGAGCCACCGATTGTATGCCGATGGGAATCTGCCAGCGAACTTCAATCAAATGTAAAATCAAATGACCAGAAGACTGTCATCCTCCGTAAGAGCAACAGTGAGAACAGTACCCGAAATGCCACCGTCAAGCACATCGATGACTTCAATCTATTTGAAATGCCCTGCGGCCTAGATATGCCAGGTCTGATGCATGACTTTGTGATGCCACGAATTCCAAATGGTTTTTGCATCAAAATTGAGTCACTTGACCAAACTAAACGGAACTCCATCCTGAAATACTTAGACAATGGTAAGGGTATCAGTTGATTGTGTCAGTTCCAATGACAGCCACTAACTTCTCAGCAGAGCCGAACAAGAACGCTGCAGTCAACAAACGCAATTTCTCAACAAACATTCGAGGTTTCCTTCAGCCAATTGACGTGCCACATCCATTGATACCCACCAAGATAATAAAGCAGCAATTGAACGTCATTAAAAAGGAGACTGAAGCAGCCGACATTGAGACGCTTGAATCAGCGTCACAGAGTTGTTACATGTTCTCGCAGCTACTGGAGGACTTGGACGAGCTCTGCGATGAGCTGATCCCATATTCAGAGGATTACATAGAGGAGGTCATCTCTGTTTTGACGACGGCCAAGACTGAGTCTGTGGAGGAGGAACCGCCTGAGGTGGAGTACTATGGATTCTCAATAATGCGAGAGGCTAACGAGGCCAAGTTGAAGGCGGAGGCTGAAGCTGCAGCGGCCGCTGCCCGAGCACAAGAAGAACAGGAAGAGGATGAATGGTCCGATGACAGCACAACTGAAAATGACACGAAGACAAAGTAACTGGGTATGCCAATCAGGGATTCGATGTTTGTTTCATGAGTCTGGATTTTTAGCCAGCACCGACCATCGGACAGTGGGACGGGTAAATGGACCACACGCGACATTCACGATCTTAAGTTTAATGAGGAGAAACTGAGCATCCAGTTTAGGGCTGGTCGTTTTGGGATGTTTGCATTCGCTGTGAATCGCCACTGCAATTTGCCTTTCCAGTCTTGGGAGATTCGACCGGATCTTAGAAAGTATTTGTTACAATATTTTGCGTGTCAAAGGCTTCAAAAAAATAATGTTGGTTTCCAGTCCAGGAACTGTAACATTTACATTGACGGCAGCTGTGATCAGCATTGATGTGACCATATCTGTGGATGGAGTGCGACTGAACTCATTTCAAGGGGGCGTGTCCAACATTGTGCAGGCCATTGTCGGCCAAACGATGAAAATTGAGGAGCTGCAACGCACCTTGAGATCGGCCGCCATTGACTTGTTTCCCGACAATGACGCGTTTTGCTATGCTGAAGGTATTCTGTGGATCATTAGACGAATTTGCAATGACATTGGTGAATTTAGGAACCTGCGAGAAGCATTACCCGATGGAATGTCATTTGTATGAATGCATGTCGATGTTGGCATTGACGCACAGCTTTTCCTGGTCGCGTTGGAATTTGTTGGCCGGCTCAAGGAATGCCGTGCTGTTGACGCGTGAGGTTATCGAACATAGGAAGCTGGTCAGTTGAAAAAGCTTCGAATTCAATGTCAATTCATTATCACATATCACTTATTACAGCCAACACATTCCACTTTGCATGTAACTCCTCTGAAATCAGCCATCGTTGAATGCACTGAACTGTCATCCAGTTTCTCTCCAAAACCTGCCGCCGACATGGAAGTATGGAAAACGACAAAATTTTGTGGATCCTATTCAATTGTCAATATCTCTTTACAGTATTACGCTGACGTCTATCACTTGGGCCTGGCTTTTTCCCAACCAGTCTCGTTGGCTAAGCAGGAGAGCATGCATCCAGTGCTTCGGGAAAATATAATAAAAATGCTGAAACGAGTTAGACCACTAAGCTTCTCTTAATCTCCGAATTCGCATCATTTATTTGTGACATTTGTGGGCAATTATTTAGACACCAGTAAGTTGGTAGATCCAATCACGATAAGCTGTTACTTTGGTAAATACCATGGGAAAACCGCCGTCACAGTTCTGCGTCAGCATCGAGGCGATACCCACCAGCACCTTCTGGCCGCGATAATGCACCATGGCGCCACTGCCCAGATCGCCGAGGCACAAGCTGCTGAAGCGAACATCATCGGCGGCACAGAACTGCGTCTCATTGTCCAGGCCGGTGAAATAGGCACCGCAACGTGCCAGCTCTGTGATGCGCATGAATCCCAGTTCCAAATACTCGGAAAACAGTTGATTGCGATGCGTTCCCGTGAATCCTGTCACCTCAATTTGTTCATGCACCATCGGCAGGTCGACGGACAGCGGCGGCAAAGCAATCACATGGAGACTGGCTGAAATGGGAATGGTGGTCACACAAAAACAAAAAGGCGATAGTCACCAACGACGGATATACCTGACAGCTGTAGTGGTTGCTCCAAGAAGATGATGCCAACGTCATTGGCTCTAGTGGCTGGGACGTAATCGGCGTGGTACACTGCCGATGAGCTGGACACATTGAGGTCGGGATTTTGACTGTCGAGCACTACTGTCCAATGGTTGAAGCTAAAAGAATTATGGTCAAATTTGGGTGTCTTCAAGAGTCTGACTTAATACTTGAGAACTCCAGCTGCATGACAAAGAACGTTTCGCTCCGAGATGAGCGAGCCAATGCCAATCCAGCCGAAGAGCTCCGCATTGGAGAACAGGAAAACGACGGCGTGATGGTCATCGGTGGCCGCCAGCGATTTTATTGGATTCAGTAAGCGAGAAGTGGCGTCGTGGCTGCGAAGGGATTTGGCGATCTCGTCAATAGGCAGCAGGTGGTCTTTACTCTCATTTGTGGCGTGCTTTTTGTATAAGGACATTTAGACGTCAGTTCATGTCAGCAGGAAGAGGATACATACCGATCCCGCCAGAATGGCAGTGATAGCACACAGAATGTGCAGAACGAACGTCATCTTTATTTCTTGTAAATTTTCGTGGTACTGAGCTTACAGTCTTGCGAATGAAGCGGTTTTATATTAAGACGGTTTGAGTTTTTCCTTGTCCCACCAAGCTGTGTCGAAGATGATCGCTGACATGATCGGGAATTGATATTGGTCAAATTAGTAAATGGTATTTTTGTGTAATTGGTAATGACTTGTGTCAACATTTGAACATAATTCCGGCTGACTATAGGGAGGTTTACCTCTGCTCTCTCTGGAATAACATATTTCTTGGAAGCGAATCCAGCTCTTGCACCAATCCTCAATCCAACGATTCTGGCTCAGGATATTTTCATCAAAATTTGGACTTATTTGTGGATAACATCAAGACAAACGGTTTCGATTACCCAACTGTCTTGTTCCAGTTATAGAAACTGTCTTATTACTTCAAAATAAGATAACCATCTTACCATTCCTACGAGAATTGTTGATTAGAACTGAAATCAATTAACTAATTGTGAAAAACCGCAGCGTTAACGTAAGACAATGCCATCACACCATTCAGTTCAAAGAAAGACTTCCCAAACTGAATTGCCATGCTGCTACCCCTACTTGCCATCATCTGTCTAGCTGTTAACCAGGTATTTCGTCCAGACCAGCCCAAATCACCAAAAAAACCCACAAAAACATCCAATTACAGGCAACAGCTGACACAGCCACAAACTCTCTGTACCACGTCCGTATTGTGGCTTCCAACGCCAATCTGGGCTACAAAAGAGGAGCTGGATCGCTAATTACCGACAAATATGTCCTGACAGCCGCTCAACTGGTTTACAGGTAAACTGAGCGCATTCCAACTGGCCTGGTGCTTTACCATTACCAAACCCCCAATTTCAGCTACACTAGTTGGAGCCTTGAGTTCCTAACACTGGAGCACGCTGAGTCAAACGAAGCCAAGTACAGTCCTCTGTTTGACGCCAATACCCTGAACAACGACATTGCCATTGTTAAAGTGCCCAGCAACAGCGAACACATCACCATCGGCCTGCCCAAGATGACTCTGGTGCCCGCCAATGTCTTTGTGCCGGTGGCTAATGAGCAGGTGCGCATCATTGGCGACAGTGTCGACTGTCACGACGCCGTCGACGAGTCTGTCACTTTTGGTGAGGAGTTCCTGCGCACGAGTGACGCTCGCTTCTGCCATCTGGTCAATAACAACACGGACTATCCGATGAACTTTTGCACGATGGGCTCCGGCAATGGCGAGGACTATTGCCTGGCTGAGATTGGAAGCGGCGCTACCGCCGTGTATTATGGTCAGACCGTTTTGGTGGGCGTGACATCGTCGCGCAGCAACGAGCTGGTGACCAGCTTCACGAGAGTGGCGCTGTTCGTGGATTGGATTATCGAAATTTGCCTTTAAGGATTGTTCCACTGACAAGTCATTTGATTGGTAACGAATAAAAACGATTATCAAAAACTTTTATTAACTATTGGTATTTTCAAATCTTAAGTTATCTTGAAGGAATGACAGGTTTTCCTTCGCACTAGCAAAGCGATGTGATGGTTTGGAAACCAGAACCAGATTATAAATACGTTTCTTTAATACATAATTGTTGTAGAAAAATAATTTTGGTGACTCATTAGGAGCAATGGAATGGTCCTTGAATGGATATCAGTTGGGAATCAGTTGTAATCACAAATTCATACTGTGTTGGACGTCTAACATCTATCTTAAAGCCTTTGGCTACATAAATATCATAAATTAACATCAGCAGATTAACATTACTCATAACGAAAGCATAAATTTATCATAAATGTGTGGCACGAAGCTGGCGCCGCCTGTCGCGACGACATTGTTTCGTCGCCTTCAACAGGAACAATGTAACTAGGCCCAAGAGAGCGGCAATGCCACATCCATACGCCAGCACACCTTGATAGTACTTTGGACACTCGATACGATCCTTGCATTTCCTTGAATACCAACAACAAAATTGTTATCTAAACACAACAAAGTGTCCCACAAAATGATACTCACATTATCTCAATGACAATGACCACGATGCCAGTTATCAGTTTATCAGCAAATGTCACCGCTGAGTAGATGATCCCACCCTGGTCGGCGTGCACGCCAATCATGTCGGCCGTGATGCACAAACTGCTGATCATGGTGACAGAGCTGCCAGCCCCGAACATCATCGCAATGCCGAACAGACGGTAAATTGAGTTGCGGGCATTGGACATGGCCACCCAGGCGCATCCGCCCAAACTGGTCACCGAGCCCAGCAGGTACGCCATCTCATGGCCAATGTACCTGGTCGCATACTTGAGCACAATGGAAGACACAAAGGACGAGAGGAACGACACCAACGGCACGGTGGCGATGTGCTCGACACTGGCGTCGGACGCATAAATGGCCACATTGTCGGCGCCGTCGGCTATCGGCACCGCACCCACTGGCACCCAGGAACGTTCGTCCAGCCACAGCGGCATGTACACCAGCGAGGTGGTCATAAAGAGGCGCGAGAACACGTACAGCAGAGCATTGATGTAGAGCAGCGGTGACTTCAGGAAGTTCTTGCGTCTTATGGGCGCTGTGTCTGGCAACGATGTAGTGGCCAGTTGGTCGTCAGTGTTGGGTACCGCTGGCAAAATAGCCTGTTCAGCTTCCTCGTCTCGGATGTCTACCGAGCGAGCATTTATCTGGGCGGCTGACTGGCCAGCCTCCTGTTGGTCGGCGTAGGCTTGGTGCTGGCGGCGTTGAGCTCGCGTCAGAGTGCGCCGATGGTCATACCCACTGGCGGATAATGTGAAATGGAACAGTAATGTCATGCAGACGCCGGCCAAAGTTAGAATTAGCGAAATGTCCTGTAAACACAACAAATTAAGGCAATTAATAGCTGGACGGGCCAGAGATAATTTAGTAGACTCACTCTGAAGCGGTAGGCATCATCCGGTCCGATGTTGTTGTCGATCTTGTTTCTGGCATGCAGCACCGCCCAAGTGACAATGTACACGACAACATTGGAGCAGACGGACGTCGAGTAGCGAATAGCTGTCAGATCACTGCGATCCTTTTGCGTGCGCGACATCTCCGGTATCATCGCTAAATGGGTGATCTGCACCATAGCCCAGCCAAACTGGAAGATTAGTATTGTGATGCCGAAGTATGTCGGCGTCCACCATCGACCCATCACACTGCACATTGGACACAGCGAAAAGATCAATGGAAACGACAGGAACACCATAATTGAGCCTGTCCAAAATCAGAAAAAAAAAGCAAAAAAAAATTCATCCTGAGATTTGACAATAATCAAGATCTTGGACTTATTACCAAAAATATGCCATCGCCGCTTTGTGCTGTACTTGTCAGCCAAATATCCAACAAGGGGCGTCGCCAGTGCGTCGCCGATCTGGCCGAGCATGACAAGGGCGCCGGCTTCGGGCGGCGGCATACGCAGCGCGCCCTGCATGAACAGCAGCGTATAGCTGAACCAGACGCCGGCGCACAGGTCGTTGTAGACGTGGCCAAGGCCGAAGCCGATTTTGCGCAGAAACGTCAGCGAGGACTTCATCTCGTCCGAGTCGGTGGTGTCGGTGGTGGTGCTCTCAATGGATGGTGGACGATCGCCGCTGCCCGATGACGATGTCTCGTTTGTGGAATCTGTGGAGGAGGTGCTGCCGCGACTCGGCTGGCTGGCTGGTTGGATGGCGCTGTAATTGCGATGGACTCCACTACTGGTTGATGCAATCAGAGAATCGCGTTCGTCCGCCATGCTTTTGGTAAATCCTGAACGAAACAGACAGTTGCGTGAATCTCTAAACAAGTAATTTCGGCGGAATTCAATGGTACTAAGGATGTGAAAGCTTCCGAAACAGTCACTAAACACTCGAATGCTGACGCCTTATCTTAATTTGGCAGATATCGAACGTGAAAGTGTGTGTCAACATGTACAGACGTGTGGTCGATAAACTATTTGTTAGACTCCAACCACTTGATGTGTCATTCACTGGGACCAGCCAAACTTCCATCCGTAATTATGTTGTTACTCTAAATATGTTTACCGATAAACTGACAACAGTTGACGCAGCTGATAGCGATTCTGGGGAAAAACGCAGCACTCCGCCGCGTCAGTCACTGGACAGCAAACAATAGAAACTGACGCGCTGCGAACATACGTGTGTCACCAGCCATGTGTGACGTGATTTATTGTGTGAACAGCGCGCGCGAATGTCTAGTTACGCGGAGTGGGGCGATGCTCTTGCACCAGACTCGCGAATGAGATGAAGACGGAATCCAAGAATTAAGTAACAGCCATTAACTTCCGTGTTTTATTTTTTTGCTCGTTTATATCAGCAATTGATTGCTGCAGTTGGGAAGCACAACAAAAATTTGGCATGACCTTTCATCAACCGCCAAGTTTTCGACTAATTCGTCGGCTGATAACTAATGCTAATTGGGAAGCGCCAAAATTATGTTTCTGATAACAATTGGGATGTTGCAGAATTATGCAAGATTAGACTACTGTTCACAATCTCTGGTGTGGGATTTTTTGGTTTGACATTGGCCTTGCAACTCTAACTGGCTGCCCACTGATGGTACTTGTGCTGGATCTCCAAAAGTGACGTTTTACCAGTCCACAGAACCGGTTTTGTTTTTTTCGGAACCTAAAGTCATTCACTTGGTGTCAATTACCGAATTTCTGGTTCGGCTCTTTACTCACCAGAGTGTAACCACGTACGCTACTTACTGTTTTCAGCTTCAATTGTTTATACCGAATCTCACTTCCGACAACCCAGCAAAAGACTAAGCTAAAATGGCACTTCTAACACCACCAAAATCCTCGCGAATCAAGCCGAGATTAGCCCATAATCTGTCTAAGCCAAATTACGAGGCAAGAAACGCGAACCAATTCTAATTATATTCGTTGTCTCTCTCATGATAAATCACATCGGCTAATTGATGGCGAACTAAGTTCGCGCACGTGAACTGGCGAATTTCCGAAAATTGGCACACAATTTGGCTATTCTAATGGCACGACCGAATTTCACAGCTCCTAGACCGCGTCGAGCGAACGTCACACCAACAATGAACGTGCACACGCCAATCTCACACGGAATTCGATTGAATGCAACAACCGCGAATGAGTGAAACGCCAAAAAAAACAATGGATCTGGTCTAGTTACATTGTGGACAAGTGGGAGCCATACAGCCTGAACAGCGTGTCCGATAAGCGCCACCACCAGCAAACAAATGACGCCTCTCGCACGAGCTAATCACAATGGACGGAACTATAAGGAAACAACAACAATCGAAGCTGATAAGCCGTCTCCAGCTGATTGATTATTAATTAATTATCAACTGGAATTATTGGTTGCACTTCCGTCAAACAATGTCGTCAACTGAAGCGCGAAGTAACTTGGAATTGAGAGCAGTACGACGAACGCGAAGAGAGAGCGCAAGATGATGGAGAAAGGCGCAGGACAGGGCTGGGGACTGGGTGGACTGGTCGTCTCGTTGTGGCCATTGCGCAAATGCTGCACCGCAATGGTAACTGACACCGCCACCGGCGCTGGGTTCGTTGGAATTCTGGCGAGTTCACTGGAGGACAATTGCACAGTTGTTTTTGCGGTTCTTTGTGGCCTGAAATTCAATTACTTATTGAAACTGACATTCGCTGTTCAGCTTACACGTCCAATGGGGAGTATCAGCTTACCCACGGCGAATGCGGAATGCCCGAATCTTTACAAGTGCCGCGAATGTGTGAATAGCAAAACAGACTTGGCATTTTCTTAAAATTATACAATTGATTTTCTAATTATTTGCGCTGAGTGCAAGGTTCGCTTTCTCCAGAGTGCAGGCCCTGTCAAATGCCTTCAATTTGTCGAAAACAGGTTATTCTGGAGGAATTGCCAAAAAGAACTCGATTTCCGGTTTTATATGTCGTTGTCTTCTTTAGTGTCAAAGCTCTTGGGAATATAATATAATCGTTTTATAAGAAGTTGAACGTCTTGAGAAATTCTTTGGGATTTATCAAAACTTCAACGTGATTTTGTTTCTTTACAAGTCTCGCGATTTTTTAAAAGGCATTTTTAACACTGAGAGATTTTTTTCAAATTTCTTTCAGCATCATCTTAAGATCATTAGATCTTAGATGTTTTCAGTAAGTTTTTTCAACTGAATTTTACAGATTACTGGTGGCCTTATAGCTAAATTGATTCACCAAATGACTTTACTTAAACCATCACTTATCATTTTCTAAGGAAGCTAGACTTATCTTAGAAAACTTACCATGATTAATTCGTTGAAATCAGTCAGTCACAAAAGTAAAGTAAAAGATTCGATCCTCACTGGTCACAAGACAGTACGAGATGCGGCTTCAGCTACGACAACGTGTCACTTTATCGACGATCACAAGCAACTGTTGCACCTGCCAGTGCATTTTCAGTTGCGCTTTCTTATCAATGATTGCGCTTAACAAATATTAACCATGTTAGTTGCGACTTGTTGCCTAAGTAATTCAAATGTTACGGTTGCGACTTATTTGTAACAACTGGCAAGAAGTTTGTTTGGAAACACGCAATCCAATGGAACGTATCGAAAGGAAAACATTGAGGCACTTTTAACTAAAGTCGTTAAATAATAAAATTAACCTAAAAATAAAAGATGAGACGGCACTTCTGTCGGGACTAACTGTCAAAACCTGTTGTCAAACCAATTCTTTTTAAGTTAAAAACAACAACAACTAAAAACGTGAAACAGTTTATTATGGGAGTTTTATACATTCATTATGTATGCCCAAAAATGTAAGAAAAACCATTTTCTCATTTTTGGGTATCGCGGGACTCCATTTCGGCTGCACGACCTCCGTTGTTTTTGTTGTGCTCAGCCAAGACACCCGAAACTGGAACAACATTTCATTAATATTTTGAAAGATGAATCAGCTTAAGTATTAAACTTACCATGGTTTGGCTTGATGTCTGCATCGAGCTTCTCTGACCAACCTGGCGGTGCTGGAGTGTTCTCATCATGCGGCTTCTCTTTGCCATCTAAAATGTTGCAAATCAATGAAATATTCATTAAAAATAACTCTTCATGAAAAAATATCCCATATGGGTAATTTCCGTGGCGGTAGTTTTGTGGAGATGAATCAGCTTTATAAACTTACCATGGTTTGGCTTGATGTCTGCATCGCGCTTCTCTGAACAACCTGGAAGTGGTGGAGTGTTCTCATCATGCGGCTTCTCTTTGCCATCTAAAATGTTGCAAATCAAT
>JANSTS010009760.1:17272-51891 GCA_026546915.1 Sylvicola fuscatus
TGGTTTGGCTTGATGTCTGCATCGCGCTTCTCTGAACAACCTGGAAGTGGTGGAGATTTCTCATCATGCGCCTTCTCTTTGGATGAGGCACACCAACCTTTCTTCACTGGGACCGACGGCGGTGGCATGAGTATCTTGTCCAGTTCTTCCTTACTCTTGGCCATTCGTATATTCATGACCTTTTCCAATTTCAATTTTCGCTCCATTTTATTAAAACAAAAATTTGGCTCCTTATTCTGTGTTAATTTGTGTAACTGAGAGATTCAATTTTAGTTTTTAAAGTCCCGTTAGAAATGGCGCCTATGTTATTTGTAGCAGATTCATAGCAGATGTTATTCTATTACATTTGGCTCAATACTAATTGTTCAGTACACTATAGTACGCATTTACTGACAATACTACTTTTTGAAATAAAATACTTTATATTTTTATAAAAAACAGGATTTACTGTTTAAATTAAATATAAAAAATGAGAAAATGGAAAAACATGACAACAAAAATTTTTTTAAGCCAATAATAAAAAAAACATTCTCATTTTATTTTATTCAAGGACAAAACAGGAAGAACATTTTTATGAAGTTTTTGGAAAAAATCATTTTAACCGATATATTTTTAATTTAATCTTTGAAACAATAATTCAATAGGTGCAAAAAAAGGATCTTTAGCGAAACAGGAACACTACTTTTTAAATAAAATAAATGTAATTAAAAATATATAAAATTTAGTTTGTTTTAATAATTTACATTTTTCAGCAAATTAGCTTAGTTTACAGAAATCCTGTGCTCAAAAAGAAACCACAACAGTAGAGTGCATTCACATGCATTTATGCATATTTGGGATTTTAAAAAATGCATTATTTCGCTGCAGTGATGCAATTTTCCAAGCCAAAAATGAAGGCCGGATTCCACTTAAATTTCATTCATTTTGGGCATATTTTTATACAAAATTGGCGGTAAAAATTCGTTAGTACGCAGATCCACTTCCAATTGGGTGCATGTCTCCACTGTCGTTGAACAAACACAATTTGGTGGCGCCATCTGTTGGCAAGCAGCTGGCTAACCGACTAGAAATTGTTCTGCTGCTGTTACTCAGTCCTGATTTTCCGCCCAAAATTTGTCCTCCTAGTAAATCCGATGGTTTCTGCTCGCCTGTTACTTTTTGAAAATGTTCGGTGTTTTGCCTTTAGCGGTTTTTTTCATTCTGTTTCTGTAATTTGCTTGGCATTTTTGCTTTTTCTGATTTTATCTGTTTTGATTTGTGATTTTTACCCAAAAAAACCAACTCTAAATACACATTTATATTATGCCATTTATTATGTATTTCTATATATCTTGTACATTGAACATTACATGAAATTACGTGTTTATTATAATATGCGTATGATTATAGGACATCAAATTGAAATTGTTGTTTTCCAGGACACGCCCGGACTCATGAAATGTATTTAACGTGGAAATTGTGATTTTGCGATTTTCTGTTTTTATTTTCGTGTGCATAAATTGAACTTGAAAATTAAGATCCAGGACTAAATGAATTTCTATCGTCGTAACATGAACAAAAGTGGTATGTTTTCAGATTTAATATGTTCAAAATAAAAACATATGTATATTATATAGAGAATTTTCCAAGCAAATTTTTCCAATTACTTTGCAGACTTTATCTAATTTTTCAACAATCCGTGTTGTTGTTTCATTAAATTATTGCATATTAAATATGTTTTATAAAAAAATCACTTAAATGTACACTTATGTTTTTTTTTGTTTTTTAAATATATGTATTCATTGAAAAATAAATTCTATATTTTTCTTTTCTTTATATTCATTAATTTTTTTCCCCTTCTACGTGTTTACAAAATTGTTGCGTGAATTGTTAAATCAATTTTTCTTATGTTTTTTTTTTCAAACAAAATAATTAATGCCAAAAATTAATAAAAGTCAGTACAAAAATGACGAAAAATTGGGGTGAAATACTCGAATTTAAAAATATAAAATATTCAGATTAATTTGGATTTGTCAAAATGTACTAAAATAAAAAAAAAACAAATGAAAACAATTATACGTGAAAAAATTAACGTAGGAAATAACTTGAAGAAAACATTCTTAATCTAGTAAACAGAAAGCTTAATATAAGGAGACAAAATATCTTTAAAAATTCTTAAACTTAAACCATACGTTGGAACAACTTTCAAATTAAGAATTTGATTAGGAAAAATTCAACGCAAAACGTCATTTACAGAGTTGTAAATTGGCCAAAGGATCAATCCAATTGGGACGCAAATTTTCAAAAAAAAAAAAACGATTGAGATCACCAATCAGACATTTATGAATGAATGAAGACCTAGCATTTACCAGGTCAATACAATCACACCAGCCTTTATATCTGGTGGTGAATTCAACTGTTTTTGACAAATTAAAACAGATTTTGAACAAATAAACGTCAAAACATTCTCCTGTATCGGAACAGTTTTAGGCCAATCAGTCACTTATTAAATTAAAAAGGATAACAATCGCATAACAATTTCTATTTGATTAGCATCGCCTGTGCTCAGTAAACACGGACAACGGGTGTTTTTGCCATTAATATTTTCTTATACACAAAATTGTTTCATCTAAATAGCTACGTATATTTTATATATACACATTGAGATTTTTCTTATGACATTCATATCGTTTTTAATTAGATTATAATTAGATGCTTACTGTATTTAAACAAAAAACAAAAACAACATGAATTTACATTAAATAGTTAAATGAAGTATTTAGGATGAGAAAACTCGAAGGAAAACGAAAGCTGCTACACTGTCTTGAGACGTTGCCCAAGGAGTCAATAATCAGATATTTGCAACTAATAACTGCTTATCTAGCCTGTGAGGCGTTCGCTTCAAGACAATTTCGTCATCTTTCAAATACATTTTTTATTTTTATGTTATTAAATGAATGGTTGTCAAAGGATAATTAGTGATTAAATTCAGTATTGAATGAGTGTTGACAGTTGACGTTTGATAATAATTATGTTGTTAATCCTCCCAAATGCAGGAGATTAGTGAAAGGGAAGGTTAGATTAAAAGTGTTGGCACAAAAAGTATTTATAGTATCGTTTCTTAATCTTCTTCCTCCGCGCCAATCAGCAAGAAGTGGCGCGGATAAATGCAAACAACCAAGAAAAACATTGAATAGAGTGACCTTGTGTGTACCTAGGGCTTTCAGGACTACATATTATTTTAAATAAATAATGTTAAAGCAATGTAAAGTTAATGTTAAGTGGATGTTGCTGTTTTTTCTCTTTTTCTTTTTGGTTTGTTTATGAAATACTTAACATTTGTATAGATAACCATGAATGAAATTTATTTTTTGTGTCAACGTAAGACATAATTTTTTCTTTGTTTGCTATTTTATATAGGAATTCCATTATTGAATATGTTTTAATGTAGTATTTAATTCTAAGTGATTAATATAATAGTAAATTTCCCTTCTGTATAATTAATTCATTTTTATGTTCGAGTGATCTTAATTGATGACAGTAATTGAACGGTAGATGAACTCAATGAATTTTTTGTTATGACATTTAGGCGAAGCCGAAGCCCTCGGAACACTCGTGAATCGCCTTCAGCAAGCTCGAACGCAGTTTGTCATAAGTTTTATAAACCGGCAAATCTAGTTGATTAAAGCTGAAACAATAAAAGATAAAGATTAATTAGGCGCCCGATAACTTCTCCGTCCAGTTGCACGTACCATGTGTGAGCTGACGGCAGACGATCCGTTGAACGATCGTCCCGATGTATCTGGAACTTTTGTGTTCCGTTCATGCCCTCGAGCGCCGTGAATCCTTGTAGCGGCACCTTGGACGTGCCAGTCACAAACTGCAAGAACTTGGCACGATCGGCCTGATTGAAGCTGCGCAGTGCTCGCCAGAACCATTGTATCTGCGTATTTAGCAAATGTAAAAAAATTGCGCACAAATTTTTCTATATTTGATAAATTACCTGAATCGAGTTCGCCTGGTACTTGTGGTATTCGGTGTTGGCGCGTAAGTCTTCAATGTCGATGTTCGGCAGGCCGGAGATCAATAGTTCCAGCTCCTGCTCGTTGAATATGGAGATTAGTCGTTTTGGTATGATGTCGTAGAATCCCTTCAGGAATGCGTTTAATCTGAAAATGTACAAACAAATTGGGCGTGAGTGTCTGTCAGATGGAAGTGGTTCGTGTTTTTTGAACTTACTGTTGTCGAATTGAGCCGCTCATCTTGAGCTGGCACACGAGATGAATGTAGTCCAGCTTGTTTTCTTCGGTGACTGGTATGTTGTGGCCATTGGCGATCAGATCACGTATTTCAGTGACGCCGAATTCCTGCACTTCCAGGCTGAACGTCAGCTCGTAGCCCAGTGACGAGATATGATTCTCCATTAGGAAGACCAAGCCCTTGTAGAAGTCGTAGTCCTCGCTCTCCATATCGGTGTACTTCACCTGAATACCCAGTATATGCTTGTACAGGGAGCGCGTAAAGTAGCACTCCAGTAGTTTATTGTCGTATATGGCTTTGGCTGGAAACAAATCACAAGATTAGGGCATACTCCTGCCAGGAGAAGGACAAATTCACTTACCAATGACACGCCCAACAAATTTGTAGTAAGACAAATGAGCACCGTTGGCGTGACTTGATGGATTTATCATGTAGGTGACGCAATCTCCGGGCGACACATGGAATAGCGCATAGTTTGGATTGAAGATTTCGCGCGAAATGATAACGTACCATTCACGAAGTAATCCACCAGCATCTTGACCTTCCTCATCTAAAACATAAAAACAACCAAAGAAACAATTAAAAAACCATCCCAATTCAATGAGTTTTAGTTGAAGCAACCTTCAAACACAATGTAGAAGCGATTCTTCCACTCTTCAGCGCTGCGACGATGCAGCTCACGGAATGAATCCTCGAAGACGGTTTGACGATGAACATGAATGGCCAGCTCTTCGCGTCGCACGCCCTCGTCCATGCGCTCCAACTCTGAACGGAAGTAGCGTCGCTTCACGTCAAAGTCCAGAATTCGTGTGTGATCAACGAGCACAGCGAACGGCCCATCGGCCAAGTGCGACTGTGTCTGGCGCAGAATTTGATTCAAGACGGTGCGATGTTTCTCAGCAAAGTCAATGAATTTCCTCTGATCGGCTGTCAATGTGGTGGCGGCTGTAGTGGCCGGCGACTGTGTGGCCACATTCTTGTATTGTCCAAATTCGTATCCCTGCTGTTCCATGATGGCGTCACTGTCATCGCCAAGGGCGCTGGTGGTTTGTGCGGCTGTGCTGGAACGGCTTTCAGCCATCTCTTCCAGACGACGCAAATGTTGTATTAGAATATCCTCGCTGGAGGAAGCTTCGTGCGTTCCCGGTCCATTAGCACGTCGGGCGTTCACAGAGATGAGAGCACGCTCCGTATACAGTGATATCGGCGAGACGGGCGCTTCATTGTGACCGCCAATAATGTTGTGATGGCGGTGGTCAGTGTCATGGGTGCGATTGCCGTCGCGATCGTATGAATTGTCACGCGAACGATGTCGCCGTTTGGCGTGCGAGTGAGTCTGTGGCGAGGCGTGCACCAAGAAGAACGCCTCCACCGATGGCTGTAGCACCAAAACAGCGTGGTTGTCGTTGGTGCGCTCCAGCTCAATCAGACAATCACTGAGTGTCGTCCATAGCTCATCCAAGTGCAGAGTTTCGCTAAGCGGTGACAGACTCTTGCGATTTGAATGTTCCGGTGACGTGGATGTGGATGCGGTAGCTGTGGATGTTGTAGCCGTTGAAGTGGAAGCCGTCGGTGTGGCGGTGACGGTAGCAGCAGCTGCTGCTGCTGCCGCCGCCGCTGCTGCTGATGTTGTTGGCTGTGGTTCGGAACGCACGCCCGATGGGCCGGGCGTCGGCTCAGCGGCGGCTGCTTGTGTTGCCAGTGAACCGCCGCGCGTCAATGTATCGACGACAGACTCAATCTGTAGGATGGCCTTCAAAATGCGCAAGAAGAATATCTGGCTGGAAGTCTTTGAGATGAGCGGCGCCATTGACGGCAGCTGCAGTTCACATATAGCTTTGACTTTCGATGGCGCCGTTATGACGACACTCTCTTTGGTGAATCGATCTTGCAAGATGCCACGTCCCGACCGGCCATATCCTTGGAATGCCGACGATGTGGACGGATGTTGATCCGCGTCCGGCGATATTTCGGTGACAGGGCCGTGAATTTCACGTAAATCATTACGCAATTCGAACGTCTGCCGTTGCACGCGTTGTGCCATCTTTTTGGCGCAGTCAATCAACAGCTCAATGACCATGCAACGAGTTTTGGCCGATATGAGACTAAGATTCAGCAGTAGGCCGGTGGAGTCTTCGAGACCCTCTTCAGTACAAGTGGGCGACAAAATGACGCCGATTATAAGTCGCAAATGCGGTTCAGACTCTGGCAAAAATTTACGCTCCAACTGTGAGCGCACTTTGAGGCGGGCCGACTGTGTGGTAACACCGCGTCCCGCCTCCAGCTTCTCATCCACCAGTCCCATGGAGATGTACGAGCACAATCGCACCAGCTTATCGCTAAGCTGATTGCTGTTCTTGATGCTGTCGTAGGAGAGCATGGACAACAGCCGGCCAAACGATGACTCGTTGAATGACTCGATATCGTCCTGGATGAATTCGCGATAGATGCAGGCAGCCGTCTTGAGGACGTACGGCAGATTCTTGCGAGTGTTTGTCTCAAGTTTGGTGAGTATATCCCAGAAATCGGCCATCGTACTGCGGCTGGACGATGGCTTTGGCGTCTCATCGGTCTTGGTTGGCAAGAAACTGAGTGGGAAGTTCTTGGCTAGCGATATCAACAAGTCAAGTGTGTGACGACACACGAATTGACACGCCTGTGGATGAATTGAGATGTGCAAGTTCTTGGGATCACACGGACCGCGACCATGTTTGCGCAGTATAAACACATTGGCTCTGGTGCCCAGGGCCGCGTCCAGACGTATGTTCAGCCACTGTGACGATTGCTCCGTCAATTCGCTTGTCTCATCGCTGATGCGCTGGCTCGTCTTCTCGATTATGGACAACAGAGTTCGTAGAATCCAGTTGCGTGTCGGAACGTGGTAGCAAAGATTGCGAACGACGCGATGCAGACGCAACACATTGAACTTGGGCTCGTCCACAAACAGCAACACCAAAAGTGAAGCCAACGAGTCCTGGTCGAGTAGTGGACGCCCAACGCGCTCCATCAGTTGGTTGCTTTGACTCTCACTGTTTGATGTGCCGTTGTTCCAGTTGGTCCAACGTGTACGCAGAACGCTGTGACCACTGCGAGGATCTTGGAAGCGCCTGTAAAATCATTGACATTTAAGAAATATTAAATAACAAACAGAAAAAAAACTCCAGACAAACGTACCGTTCTTGAATGAGCTGACGATTTCGAGATTCCCAGTCACGTCGAAGATTTTGTGCTTCGGCGGCAAGATCTGGCGGTAGCACAGAGATTTGAGAGTCTTCCATGTCAGTCAAAATCTAATTAAAACAGAAAATAGATGATTATTGGTACAATATTGCTTTTGTTTGGCAGTTGCAGTAATCTTACGGCTTGTCGCAAAGATGGCGTGAGATTTTGGAAGAAAGCTGCCGCATCTACGGGATCATGTGGATTGGCAGCGGCAGCAGCCTGTCGTTGCTGTTCAATGCGTTGTTGTGCCAACACTTCTTCCTGTATGTTGGGCGGCAGTGCCGCCAAGAATTCCGGATTGACTTCAACCACAGAAGCGTGCTCGTTCTGGACAGCATTTTGCAGTGCCCGTTGACGCAGACGCTGCATGCGCAAGTGCTCAGCCAAGACCTCTTCGCGTATGTTATCGGGAAGTGCTGCCAAAAATGATGGATCAACACCTTCGGGAATTTCACTTTCAGTATTTGTCGACGACGAGGTACCCGCCGCCGCAGCGCCCGCCGTTGACCCTGATGCAGACGCAGAGGTGGTTGCAGCTGAACCAGCAGATGCCGATGCCGATGCAACTGGCTCGGTCGGCGGTGTATTGGTGGTAAGTCCGAATTCTGTGCTCGAGTGCATAGCTGGATTCATCAGAGACGGACGCATCGGATGTATCAACACCACAGGATTTCTGTGTGTCAGCGGCATCATTCCGATTGACGAATCCGTGGGAAAAACGGGTCCGGGATACGAGCGAATCGCATGCAGTGGACGGTATGAGCGAATAGCTGTCTGACGGACGGCTGTCTGTGGCGGCATTGAGCGAATAGCCGTTTGCGGTGGATACGAACGGATGGCCGTTTGCGGTCCCATTCGGTGGGAGCGGATGGCCGTTTGCGGTCGGTACGATCTGATAGCGGTTTGTGGCGCGTAAGAATGCGTGGGTGGACTCAATGGTGGATTGGACCGAATGGCGGTCTGTGGGAATGGTGGCCTCATTGGCACCGACGGTATAATCTGACCGTCTGGCGTGACCAACATACGTTGTGACAACATATGGCGAGCGCTTCGCCTAACTGCTTGCGAGTGACGTCCGCGTCGGGCCTCACTCTGCTGCAAAATTGCCAATTGCCTGGCTGTTGATGTTTCAATACGTCCATTGGGGCCGCGATTTAACGAAGCCGGTCCCACATGTCGAGGTGTGGTGCGCTCAATTTGACGACGTAAGAATGACAATGGGCCAACACGACGTCGATCCGCTTGACTGGATGACCTTCTGGTCGTTCTGCTATTGCTAGTACTTGTGTCATCCATGATGTCCATGATTGTATCGAGATCTTCATCGCCACTGTCTGGCAGTGGGGCATTAACCGCTTCCACATATCGCGGATCACTTGGCGATGGAAGTGTATTTGGCGGCGGTGGTGCTGGCAACGCCAATCGAGAGCGTACGCCATGCGCACGATTGCTGTCAGAGCCAGAGCGCGACGTTTCGTCGTTATCGCGATCACCGCCGCTTTCGGTGTTACTGGCATCCTGTTGGTCTTCAGTGTCGTCGTCGTCGTCGTCGTCGTCATCGTCATCGTCGTCGTCCTCGTCGTCGTCGTCGTCGTCGTCGTCGCCACTGTCATCTGTCTCACTGATGTGAATGTTTGCCGCATTTGTGCCTGCAAAAAATTGTTACCCGTTTTAGTAAGCGAAGACTAGTACCACTCTGCAGTTCACAATATTTTCTTACCATCATCGTCGCTGGCAGTGTACGAGTCATCCATTTCTTCCTCACCCTGGGCGTCCAAATCTTCGTGAACAGCTATGTCCAAATTCTGTGGTGTTCGCTGTGAATTGTTGGCCTCGGACGGTGGAATGTACGGCACAGTACTGCCCGATGAAGTAACTGTGGATGAGCTGTCACTGTCTGAACTCTGTTCACCTTGTTGTTGATCTGCGGAATAACATTTATTGTTTAATTTACAATAAAAAAAATGAAATTAGCGTTCACCATTGGATGCATTGCGTTGATCGTCAGTCTCCGACTCCATTTCGTTGTTGTCTGGCGAGTAGGTAGGCCGGTCACCATCCAAAATGTCTTGTAGCCCTTCGAGGAACTCAATCTGTCGGCTGCGTGTACTGTTGCCACTGCCACTAGCTGCTGCATCTGCAGGAGGATTGTAAGAAGCATGCACAACAATGTCATTATCAATCTCATCCTCCTCCACTTCTTCGTCCATACCATCCTTAAGCTTCTTCTTTTTCTTCTGATTCTGCTTGGCCAGGTCGTTGTTCTTCTGTATCTCGAGGTCCGGTATGAGCGCATCGCACACGATCAAACAGATGTCACAGCCGGATTCAACGCCCAACATCTTCGCCTCCTCCAGCCACCAATCGGACGCCGGCTGGGTGCTGTTCAAAGTGGCCGTCAGACTGCGGCCGAACAGATAGTTGGCCTGGTCCATCAGATCGATGGAGCCCTCGTCGTTGGACAGAATGCTGAAGCCGTTCTCGATGAGCACCACACGTGTAGCGTCCCGGTACGAGTTATTCATCACTTGGCCAGTCATATTCGGTCCTAAAAGGCGTTGCAAAATAACTGGTGGATTTGCACTACGTGAATTCATACTCAAAAATTGGTAGCGACGCTGACGATTCGGCTGCGGCAAACGTCGAGAAATGGAGACAGTGCGCGGCGTAGCGCCATGGGATGCACTCGCATGCGCAATGGTACTGATGCTGATTGGGCCGATGGTAACACCTGTGATGTTGCCACTTCCACTGCTGCCGGCACCGCCGCTTCCACCGCCGCTGTTGCCAGCACCACTTCCACTGGCGCCACTTCCGCTGGCACGCTGCTGGCTAGGTTGGTCGACTTCAGACACACTCGGCGATCCAGGAGCAGTGCCACTACTGCCGGAACTACCGCCTCCCCCACCTACACCAACACCACCACCACTGGCGCCGGTGCCGCCGCCACTACCACTGCCGCTTGCGCCGGCCGTCGAAGTACTGGCGACGGCACGGTCACGTGTGGCGGCGCCACCTGATATTGGGCCCTCACCAGCCTCATTCGACACCTCAAACTCGCCAATCAACGAGGCATGGAAATAGCGGCCGGGATTTATGGTGGCCGCGGTGGTGGTGTCGTCGTTGGCGGACGACCGTGAAGGTCCGTCCGAATCGCGTGCACGACCACCACGCTGATTTATTGTCTCACTGAATGTCTCCAAATCTGGTGGTAAACGAAATGGAAGTGGATGGTAAATTTCAATGCAATGTCTTATATCACCATCATCATCAACATCATAATCGGCAAATCCACCATCATCTTCATGGTCAATGAACGCTTCATAATGGAGGACAAGTAAAACAATAATGTTGCACTCGCTTTTGACAGATACAACAAAACAAAGATCAGCGAAGGCAATAAATCGGGGAATTTTTCACTGTTTTCTTTATGGGAAGACATTCGAATCTGAAGAAAGAAAATAAGATTGATTGCTGCTACTAATGTCCTTGCCATCGTTTGGACTGTTTAGTGTGACTAACCAAAGTTGATTGGATGCACTCGCGAGATTACATTGTTAAAACGACAGTGGTGACAACAATTAACAAAAAGCATATGCGTCTTAAGAATGTGGCGAAGATGATATTGACGGCCATAAGACGTTGCATTAACGGTGCTAAATATAATAAACGACCAAAGCAGTCGTGCAATTGTCTATGTCGCAGAAGGGAAAACCAAAATGAAAAACACGGCACTTACCATCATCATCAGCCTCTGGCTCCTCATTATCAGTGTGATTGGAATCAGAATCACCTGACTCACTGCTGGAATCCATTATGTCGTGATTGCGGGTGCCGCCGCTGGCGCCGCCCTCGTTCATCTCCATCTCGTTGCGAGCACTTTCGTTAAGTATGCGCGTATCGACGCCGCCCTGTTCCAGGAACTGGCCCATCAAGTTTTCGAGGTTAACCTACAGTAAACAGAGAAACAAAGGTCGTCGTTAGCAAAATCACGTTCATGTTTCCAAGCGCACTTACTTGAACCTGAGCTTCGGTGCGTGCCTCCATCACTCCAGACTCAAAGCCGCCTCTATGGCCTGTACGGACGCCGATGTTGATGGTTCCTGATGACATCGAGGCGCTCACCTCATCACCGTTATTGTGTCGACGTGAATTCGACTTGCGCTTCGTCGCCGTCGGTCCCGGCTGATTGGTCATGCGCAGCAGCGTCTCCAGCTGCTTCAGCACGGCGTTCATCGTTGTTATTGTGCTGGGACTGGACAGATCCAGTTTCTGTGTGATACGCGACAGATCGGCGATAATATCCTTGCGCACCATTATATAGAAAATGTCGTTGCGACGCGGCTGATACTGATGCACCTTGAGCATCGTCGGATTGACTGGTGGACAGTTTTCAATCATGGTGGGTATCAAGCTGATGAGCAACTGCAGCTGCGAGTGTTTCTCCGACATGTCAGTCAGTTCGACGGCACGTTGCAGTGCCATCTTCAGTTCGTCGACAACGGTGTACTGCACTATTGGCTGTTCTGTGGATGACGCCAATGCGGCGATTAGCATGCGCGAGCACGAGGTGCTGTCGCGATCGTGTGCATTCGCTTCGGACGGCATCAGTACGTCCAGCAGGAAGGCCAATGCGCTCACCTCCTTCTCCTTGTTCAGTGTGTTGGCATCAACTTTGTATGTGAAATCCACAATGAGCGAGCCGATCGTTTGGTAGGAACGCACGGCGTCTGCCAGTGTCTTTAAGATGGTGGACTTGGACAAAATTGGCTGTTCATTGTCGGTGCGCGAGCACACATTGAACGAACACTTCTCAGTCTCTGGCTTTTCGATTTCGTCCTCTTCAGCCAATGGTCGCGAGTGCTGGAAATGCATTTCATTGTCAGAACGCGACGACGATGACGACGCAGCGGCTGTTGCCGAGGAGCTGCTCGATGACGACTTGTGATGCGAACACTGACGAGCAGTTGGCGCCGTCTGGAAGGCTGTGTCGTGATTTGGCTGGACTAGAGCATCCAGCAGGTCATAGACAACGCTCACGGAAGCCGGCTCATTCATTTGTTCAATGGGTCGCGACATGTTTGGCTTGGACTCGGAGCGCATCAGCAAACGCTTGTCCTCGGTACGGGTGCCGCGTCTCAGGACACTTGTGTCAACGCGCAGCATTTTCTTGGCTACCTTAAGGAATGTGTCCGGATCGCGAGCCACTGTCGAGCTCATCAGGCGCACCATGAACACAATCTCTCGATAACCTGGCGGAATTGTGGTGATAGTCTTCGAAGCGATCACCTTCTCCATGGAGAGGGCGAGCGTGCGCGGCTCCTCCAGAGAGTGTCGGATCAACAAGTTGCTCAGCGTTGTGAAGCCAACGTAGCTGGCCGAGTGTTTCATCTTGAGCAGCTGCTTAATACCGCCAGCATCTATGAATGCCAAAGCATTGTCGTAGCGTCGCGTGAGACGCACATTTAGCCTCATGATGGCGTGCAGCGCTTCACGCTCATGTACACAGCGCATTAAGCGCACCAGAACGTACACCATGTCGATGGTGTTGAACTCCTCCAGGCCATTCAGGCGGGTATTCATGAACGGTGGTGGCTTCCGCTTGACACGGCGTCTCTTGCCGGGATGATCTGGGTCATCCTCCTCCGTCTCAGTGTCATCGTAATTGGTCAAGCTCAGCGAGGATCCAGCCTCGTGAACGCACGGGCGTTTTGTGTCAACTTTCAAGCCCAAAATCACTGGGCGATGGTTGCCCGTCTCCTCGTTCACCTGTGACATACAGTTGAAGTTGATGGTGTACCGTTGTCGGCCACACGTGATGTGTACTGATGACTCGCCCGCCCAGTACGCTGTGTTGATGATCTTGTTGTTGGAAATGGTATAGGCATTCCATTTGCCAGTGGCCACATCAAACCACTTCCAAATTTTCGTAGTCACACGATGCATGTCGCATTTGCGTTGTGTGTAGACGGCAGTCTTTTCGTACAGGTCGATGAGCAACACCATCTGTGCTAGCCATTTGGGTGCGCCACACAGAACGGACGCATGCTTCGTTAGAACGGCTTCGATGCGCTCCAACAGACACAGTACACTGTTGATGATGCGCTTCTCCACCAGAGTGCACATGACGGCGACACGAAAATCAGGAAAGTGACAGTCTAAGAGGAGACTGAAAATGTGCAGGCGCAACGTGAACTGCGATGCCAGCGATCCTGTAAACATGTTGTCAAAGCCTGGTGTATTTGGCTCGGATACTGTGCAGTGGAAAATCACCTTTTGCAGGCAATCGCAAATTGACTTGGAGATGGTCTCCAGGAATTGATCCTGCCACGACTTTGGATTACGTCTGTACAAAATTACCAGCAATTCGGTACCCTTGTACACGGTGTCGGGAACTTGATCCATCAAGTACAAGCAAGTGGTGACGGCGTTGTCGCTAAAGCGATCCAGCATATTATTCCAGACGATCCAGCTTTCTGCGCTGGTCGCCGAATTCAGTTCACCTTTCGGTTTCTTGTGGCCACAGCCAGAGGTGGAGGCCTGATTGTGATCTTCGTCTTCATCGTCCATTTCCATCGCCTCTGCTTCGGGGGCAGCGGCCTTAGCCGGTGTTGGTGCTGGTGCTGGAATTGGAGCTGCTGCTGGAGTTGGTGCTGCTGCTGGAGTTGGTGCTGCTGCTGGTGCTGGTGCTGGTGCTGCTGCTGGAGTTGGTGCTGCTGCTGGAGTTGGTGCTGCTGCTGTTGATGCAGCTGCTGTTGATGCAGCTGCTGTTGATGCAGCTGCTGCTGCAGCAGGCGCAGTTGCAGACGTAGACGCAGCTTCGCCGGCAGATGCGTCAGACTGTCGAATCAACAGGTCGGTAGCTTCCTCCAACGTTGATGTGTGCAATAAAGCCTCAGTGCTCCGAACAAACGAAAATCCCATGTCCATGAGCTGTTTCAACTGATCGGTATCGACAAAAGGAGGCGGCGTACGCGTTGGTGTCTCATCCATTGGAGCTGTTGGCACTTGAACCTCTGGTCGACTCGCTTCTTCTGTTGTAGATCGACTTGGCGCCGCCGCTGCGTCTGTCTCAGCAGCCTCAATTTCATTATTCGTGTCGGCCGCCACTAACTCCTCATCGTCGTCGTCGTCATCATCCTCATCATCGTCGTCGTCGTCATCTTCATCATCGTCCTCGTCATCCTCATCATCATCGTCGTCCTCATCATCTTGAGCAGCTAGTGTCAGATTGAATGTGGCCGTATTCACGTTTCGACGGGCCGATTGGGGGCCCGATGACGCACGACGAACAGGTGACATGCCCAAAATACTCATAGGTGAGATAACACGTGGCGGTGGATGTGCTGATGATGACACTGTGTCGGCTATCAAACCAGCGTCGCGAACAGCGATTAGCACTTTGCTCACACCGTCCTTCTCATCCTTTTGCAATTTCGCCTTTTCGCGAATGATTTTGTCACCTTTGTAGATGTGCTTCATAATCGTCAGCATTGACTCGGTCATTAGTGGACCGTACGACTTAATTGGTGTGTAGCTCCAAAGTTTGGTGACACATTGGAAGGCTTGTCGATGCACTTGCACCAAATAGATGAGAGGATCAAAATCAGGATATGGTTTACGTTTGCTGTTGGTGATAACGTGCGGTGACTCAAGAATGGAGCGTGGATTGACCATTTTCTCCAAAAGCATCAGCCAGGCGTCTAGAAAGTCGCCAGTACCATCGGGAAAAACATTGTTAGCCGTTTTCGGCGACACCTCCGGTCCATTGGGATCGCCAGATTTCAACGCCCAGTGGAACATATCGAAAAAGGCTTTCAATCCACCGACGGCCACAAAATTGTACAACATCAAATGGTACGAATATCTTTTCTCATCGAACAGCATTGGACTGGTGAAGCCGATGGAGCAAATCAAAAAGGTAAGCTTCAATTTTGGTATTGGCGATGGTGGCAGCTTGTCATGTGATAATCCTCCCACCATGATATAGCTGAGAACACGCGAAATAGACTTGGACCCAGGACTGGTGTACTGAGGCAATTGCGCATAGCTTTGACCGCGCCGGTGACGCAATGGTGATCCGACACACAACTTGACTAGCAAGCCAAACAGCTCAGCCAAGGCGCGTCCCAATCGTGATGATGCCCCCAATAAGGGCTTAATATACTTCAGTTGACTGGGCGAAGCATTCGCCGAACGCTTTGACTTGTCAGTGCGCCCAGTTTCTGGTCCTTCACCGCTGATGTCGACGTCCATGCTGCAGCCGTCATCCAGCTCGTTGCTGGCACTCAGAATGCTTATGGTTAGCGGTGGATCGGGTGTGCCAGATATATCAACCGGATCTTTGGGCAATTTGTTAACATCTTCCTTGCCGAAATCACAGCCAGGCGGTATTATGTCATCAGTGCAGAGGGCTAGAAGCAAAGTGCTTTCCCACACAAGAGCCGTGTACAATTGCACCAGCTGTTTCAGCAGTCCCTTGCCGTACTGATTGTCTTGGCCCCACTTGTGGAGCGACAGTGTGCGAATATCATTCTGGCCAGTGCGGCACACGTGAACCAGCATAACCACGTAGCCGTGAACGGCATTCATGGCATGTAGCAGCGGTGTGTATTGCGAGTTGGAGAATGCACCCTCAACGTTTGGGCAATTGGCCAATTCTCGCAGCAAAATACTTCCACCGGGCTGTTCCAAATGCATCTGCAGCGGCTTCAGCAAGAGGAC
Source organism: Sylvicola fuscatus (assembly GCA_026546915.1). Lineage (NCBI taxonomy): Eukaryota > Metazoa > Arthropoda > Insecta > Diptera > Anisopodidae > Sylvicola > Sylvicola fuscatus. The sequence goes on from JANSTS010009760.1 coordinate 33,458, forward strand.
AATATCATAAAGTTGGATCAATGCCAGTTGCAGGACATTGGACTCGTGGGCAAGATTCTATTGTAATAAAAAAAATAGAGTAAATACATATATTTGAGGAAATTAGCAATGTAATTAGCGGACTTACCAAAATTGATTTGCACACAGCAGCGACGGCTTGGGCGGTCGAAATGATGGTGGAGTGCACCGGCAGATTGGGAAGTGACAGGATCTGAAGCAAGGGCAGCAGACCTCCTTGCGAGACGAACTCACGACAATGATCGTCGGTGGAGTTGTTGCTGAGAATGGCATCAACAAACTTCATCACATTCAGAATGTAGTCAATGAGCAGAATTGGTGTTCGCTCATTGGACTCCTTATTGGATGTCGCCTCAGGACCTTGATTGACATCACGTTGATTGTGATGCGATGATGTGGACGCCTCCTCCTCGTCATCATCCTCTTCGTCGCTACTGTCGCCGACCGCATTTGGTTGTGGCATGTTGCTGCGTGAACTGCTGGAGCACGACTGTTCCGGCTTATTTTGTGCACGCCAGCAGACGTACGACGTGTCTCTTCCCAAGTTAACCAAATCTTCCAGTAAACGAATGATAGCCTTTGTGGCTTCTGTCTTTAAGCTGGGTTGGTGACGCATTAGCTCGTCCATGGCATTTCCCAAATTTGACGCCGTGTCACCCATCGGATCAGAGCTGCGGCGGCGTTGCATCGCCGTCAAGTATGTGGGCGACAGCAGCACCTTGAACAGCCGATCGAATGGCGAGTACTCGACAAACGCAGCCAAGCCGCGTGCATTTAGACACAACGCACTGAACACATTCGGCAATGAGCCGAGCACTTCGCGAGTGGCTGGCACGTCCTTGCGCAAAAGCGCTTGCAGCACCACATCTGTGAGACCGTTGTCTTGCAGTGACGACAACAGGCTGGGCTCTTGAAAGACGTAAACTGTGACTACATCGGTGGCCAGCAGGAACAATGAGGGTCCATAATATTCGGCATTACTGATGATGTGGCGCAAGGAGCGCGGCAATGTGCCCTCCATGACGTGGCGAATACTGTCCGAAAAGGCGGCATCTTGAATGGCCTTCTTCAGAAAATTTAGCATGGACTTCAGAAGTGCTGCGCGCTGTGGCAAGCAGACTGGTGACGTACGCTGGCTGACACTGGCACTTGTTGACTTTTGCCAAGCCGTTGATGTTGTGGCGTGCGCTGACATGTACGACGTGGGCATTGGCTGTGCGATTGGTGTGGGCATTGGCGGCGACAAACCGTCCTCGCACATCTCCATGTCTTCGTTGGCCGCCATATCGTTGGTGGAGCGTATCTCGAATGGTTGTTCTTTGCGGCACAGCGTAATCTCCATGTCGAGGCGATTTATGAAGCTGTCGAGGCCGGCATGTGTTTGAAACGATTGCATCTCGATGTTTGTGATTAGGTCAATGACACGCACGGCGCGTGTGACAAATGTGATGTGCTCCAATTCGGTGCCCGGCCAATTGATGACACGTAGCAAACACTCGATCATACCACAGGCCACCAATGCCTCGCCGCCAGACTCATAGCTGGCCAGGTGATACAGAAAACTGAACAGTGCAGTGGCCAATGGTAATGGGAATAGATCGTTGACGGCGGCCGCTGTGGCTGACGGCATTTCCGCTTTAGTGAGATGTTGGATGCAGTTTCGTACCAGTTTTGGTAAAAATCCATGATAGGAGGATGCACCAGTCACATCAATTATCATTGCCAAACGTGGACCAGATTTTCTATAATGGTCAAGAGAACCACGCATTTTGTGAGCAACTGTCATTTCAAATGACAAGTGTGACGGGCAAAAAGAACGGGAGAATAAAATTGGAATTTGAGTACTCACCTGGGCAAATGTGGATGACGATCAAGATGGACGATAGAAGTCAATGTTCGCAGTGCAGCAGCACCGATGTCCACTAAGTTTGGTTGTAAGATCTGTAGAAGCTCGACCAGCTCCTCCAAGAAGCCGGGATACAGCAGATTGTGAATATTCTCTTGCAGAGAATTTGAGTAAACTAATACTGACAATGCTTGCAGACGCGCCTGCACAAACATGAGGCGAGCCTTATATCTGTGGAAGGTCATTGATAAGCGCACTCTTGTAAAGATGTGCATCTGCAATGGAAGAAAATTGGTTCAGTTTAGTGGAGTGAGGACATTCAACAGCTATCGAGTTAGGTACCTTTTGATAATCATCAAGGGTGTTGGCAATTTTGTGCACCATGGCGTGTGTAACTTCGCCGGGAGTTTTGTTGGAGGAAGTCAAACCTTCAGGGACTTCCAATTGAGCCAGTTTACCGTCAGTGTTGTAGTATTCATAGTAGAATGCCGAGCCAGCTGGGGGCAGCTTCATCTCTGGCTTGCAGCAGTCAGCCAATGCAAAGCCATACTCCTTTCCGCCCCATGACTGAATGATGCACACAAATTATTTAGTCACTGGCTGACATGCCAAATTCCAAACCACTTACCTCAGCGATGTATGTTAGTCGTGTTAGTAGTGAAGTCTTCTTGCAGCTGCTCAGTCTGGGTATGAAGTTGCTGCGTTTCGAAAACATGTAGAGTAAATTAAGGACGCCCAGTACAATGTCCATCTGTGATGAGGACAACAGTGTCGTCAGATGTTCGACAGAGTTGTACAGGTGGCGACTGAACGAGTGCTCGATGAGCAGTGTCGTGAAATTCAGCACGGACAACAGCAGTCGCACCTCGTCCTTGGTGAAATTGAGATCACATTTGAGACACCAGTCGATGTAGTGGCGTGTCTCGGTGGCCTCCTCCAGTATCGCGTCGAATATGTCGAGCACCTCGATCCAGTGGTACAGCTCACACTTGCCGAATGTCCAGGTGTCGATTTGCGCCAGCTCGATGGCAAGCTCCGGCCTGTTGCATGACCGCAGCTTGTCAATTAGCTGGCGACACTCTGCGGGCACCTCGCTGGTGCCCTTCTTCAGTCGACTCACGTCGACCTTCATTGTCGCTTAACGTCTATTCTTATGGTTTGTGTTGATTTCACTTATCTGCAAACAGACAAAAGGCACGTCAGACACCACAATGCTACAACTTGGAGACGAACTGTCGCACGGATACTCCCAACAACCGTACCGAAGGCACATAGAATGCACCAACACAACGGCGGTGGAGGTGTGCGTGTGTGTGTGTGTGTCTGGACACAAGTTTGTGAGAGAAAAAAAAAATAAAAGCCGCAACTAAGAGGATGAACACGGTTTTTCTGTGTTTCGCGAACGTTTAACGACTGTAGCTACGCCCATGGGGCCACAAACTGGAAGATTTGTAGCGTCTTAACTGATAATTACCATGAACTGTGGAACAAAAGCGAAAAGAAAGAAAAATGAACTTCGCGAACTGCGTTTGATCACTGTTGACGGTTTGTTGGCTGGAATTTATAGCATTCAAGAGGTCAGACTGTCGCCAAAATGGCTAATTAACAGTTTCCACCACTTTTACTGCACTTAATCGACTATTTCAGGTGCAATATCAATCGGTTTTGCGACAGAAAAATTCACTTAGACGCCATATTGATTTCCTTGTTACAAGCCAGAGCCACAGATTTCTTGTATGTGATTGCTTTCTGTCTCGCTCGCGGCCCTGTCCACTTGTGGTGCGCGCCGCTGAGGCCGCACTTTATATATAAGCGTGCACAAAATGTATATAACTGAGCCAATGACAGGGTGTTCCTGTAAACTATCACCGATAGAAATATATTTATTCTATATTTTTTTAAATATTTTTTTTCTCCTATTATTTAGAAGATTTTTTATTTTATTTAGTTTTATTTAATGTATTTTCAGAAATATTTTCTTATGTTTTAAAAAAATTTCATGTTGTTATTGTGTGTGACATTTATGTATATAAATACGTTATTTACCGGTAACAAAAAACAATATATATTACATAAAGCAATTTCACAAATAAAAGCCAATCCCGACCAAAGAAGAGAACACAAATCTTTGGGTTGGCAAAGTAAGTCGCCTTGCCTTCTGACAAACAATTTGCAAATTACCTAGAAGACGCCGCGTAACTGCCACGCCGGGAACAAAACCAATTAACCTCACAATGTCAAATTCGTGTTCACACAAAAACACAAAAAAACAATAAAACTATGCTGCCAAGTAATTACAATTGAATTCCAATTATGCTGGGCCGGAATCACGTTGAAACATGAACGACCGGCGAACGCCAAACTGGTGGGTCGAGTACCTAGAATTGGTATAGACTTCGCGGACCGCAGGGGTATAGCCACCAGGGTGATGGAATGTACACGACCAACTGCACACTGCACGCCAAAACGGCCACCAGCGCCAACACACAAACAAATGACTGTTGGCCAAATACCTGCACACGTTCCAACAAACGGGCCGATACACCGAAGTGCCCAGCTACAGACACACAACTACCAATTAGTGCTGGCACAGGCGCCGATTGGCGAGCTGTCAGTGTAGTGAGGGCATGCGATTGGTACCCTCCTTGGAAGTGCTGCTAATTAATTTGGTATGGAAGTGACTCGGATTGAATTTTTGCACTCGTGCGCCAGGTGGCCAACAACAAAAAAAACTATTTTGTTTCAATAGGAAATCTTTCTAGAAAGACGATTGCAATTGGAAATTCTCTGGAATTCGAATATTTCTAGGGATTTTGACATATGTTGATGCACTTCTAAATGCAGCTACTGCGGTTCCACTTAGGTGACAAGGCATGTCACCAATTGGCGATTGCAACATTTTCTTTGTTATTAACCAAGATTTTCCGGTATGGTGACAGGCATGTCAAAATTGGCGATTGCAACATGTTTCCTACTAATTAGAATGACTGGAACCAAGATTGTAGCGAATTGCCACAACTGCTGTGGAACATTTCCAAATGGTCTGGCCGTAAACACTTGATTAGCCTTCGATAAATGCAAGTGACGTGTCGGTTACTAATGAAATGGAAACTTCCAGAACTACAGGATGATGAAATCAGCTATCCTACTGAACTGACCAAATTAATTTGATGCTGAAGCGAATCCCAATTCGAACCAGCAGACAATCTATCAAACTTTGGGTGTGGCTACATGGGGATTGATGAAAACTGCAGTTGCAACATGACTTGCGCACTTTATTGCCAAATCCGCTTCGTCCCTTCCCCAGGATTTGTTCCATCATTCAAATGCTTTTTGTTCTAATCAGTCACATTAAAATTAAGGACGATTTTTGTTCTTGGGACAATGGAAATGCGAAATGAAGCGACAGAAATCTGGTCCAAGCGGTCGCCAGTTCGATTGGAAGATGGGCTGATGGTTCTAATCAGGCTCATTAAAATTAAGGACAATGGAATTGCGAAATGAAGCGACAGAAATCTGGTCCAAGCGGTCGCCAGTTTGATTGGAAGCTCCCCGGCTGATTCGCAGAATTTTGGTAAACAAAAAAAAAAACGATGGCCAACCAAAAGCAAAACCTGTTGACAATCCCGAAACTTCGGATCGGACCCACAAGCGCACGCCACACATGCACACGCCAATTATCCACGCGTATGTGTCATTTACGGTAAATCCGTGTCTAATGGTTGGAGTGTCGCCACACGAAGTCAATGAGAATTTTGTGGACAGCCCATGGGGCCCAGCCAGTTGGCTGGCCGTCGACAGTGCCAACAAACGAAAACAACAAAAAAATGCAATTTCATCTGCAATGGACGGTGCTGGGCTGCTCACCACGCCACACGCACACACACCAGCGTCCAGCCAGCGGCCACACATCGCAAATGTCGCTCCATATTGATTGACACACAACCGCGAATCGCAACACCAACTGGCCGACTCCACGCACACACGCGCCTTCTCGAAAGTTGTACGAATCATCGGTCTTATTTCTTTTCTTTTCGTTTCTTTTTTTTTTCTTTCTCTCCGTCCACTTCTTTTCATTTTTTTTTTCTTTCTTTTTTTTTTGTTTTGTTGAAAATAATGGGAAACGGTAAATTCGCCATTTTTACGGTTAGTTGGCGATAGAAAAGTTGCTTAAGGGTGAAAATGCGACGTCGGCTGGTCGGCAAATGGCCGCAAAGGACAGATATAACAAAAAGGACACTCACCTGATGTGGGCAACTCATGCCTGTGGTGTTCTGGTGGCTGGCCAAATTCGGTGCAGACCCGCCTCACAATTGCACGGTTCTTTGTTGCCCGACCAAATGCTAGTGAAACAATTCAATCTGTTGAGTTAGCTAACACAATTTCTAAGAACTTGATTGTTGTAGTATTTTCTTATTTTTGTCACTTTTCTTTGTGAAGTTTTTTTTTTTTTAAATGTAATGTCTGAAGACACCTACACCGCAATAATCACAAAAACCTTCTGTGGGTTCTGACAATCCGCTGTGAATATAGCCGCTAAGCGAGCTTGACACTTGACAACTTAGCCGGTGAATTTCACCAGATTTTTTTTTTACACTAAATCTTATATATATATATATGTTTTGTACTAAACTTTAAATGTAAAAATTAGTTATTTCTATTGGATTGAATTTAAATAAATCAGTTAATTAATATTAATTTTTTTTGTAATATATTTCTTATTCAATTTTTAGGTAATTTAAGATATTTATTTGTTTTAGATTATTATGATTTAACTTTGTTTTTACAGGGTGTTCTGAGAAAAAAAACAGCGGCAGGGAGGTTCGACGAAATATTCAAAACCTAATTTATTTATTTGAATTTGAGTGATTTTTTTTACGTTTTTCATCCTAATTAGTCGTTTTTCTCCTTAATTAGTTAATTTTTTTTTTCTGTAGGAATTTACTCTTGGTTTAGGTCCAAGATGCGTCAGGACGTCAAATGACAGTTTACCTAACTATTAAAAATAAGAATAAATTCGCTCAGATTTTTTGTTATTGTATTTAATGATTTATTAAACATCTTCCAATTATAAAAGATGACTTTAATTAATTACATAAACAAAAAGAAACACATAAATGGCACATTGATAACGCTCTGTCACACATATTTAATTTGTTATTTATGAACAATATATTGCATTTATAGGTAGATGAAATTCATAAAATAATTTTAAATTACATTTAATTAATTTTCGTCCTTATTACCACCCTACTAACCACAAACAACAAGCAACCGTTTAACGAACTGAACAAAGAAAATTTGTTGCGGTTTTATTTCTCGTTAAGTTTATTTATTTTAATATTAATTTTATTGCTAATTTATTGAGCAACTAAATGTTCCATTTGTGTAAAAAAAAAAATAGTTTTTAGCAACAAAACATCTTTCCATAGATATTACATACTTAAGCATTTTTGTTGTTGTGTAATCAAATAAATAAATAGCTTAAGTTTAATTAACATTAAAAATAAAATAAAAATTTGGTTTTGAGCCATTTTCTTTTGAGTCAATTTGTGGACATGTTTCGCCCGATTGCAGCATAAGTTGTCAGTACATTTCAAGAAACGTCATTTGAGCGTTTTGGGTTGAGCATTGCTTCTCAATCGCAATTTCATTTCTGATCACAACGTGTAAAAATAATAAGGATTCACCAAGGACCTGGACTTGAACAAGATCTGGGCTTAGCTGAAGGTTTTTATTTTCAGGCAATCACAAGGTCCTTTTTGAGTGTTGTGATTGACAGGAAAAATGTGTCTCTGACTAAAGTAACGGTAAAAATAATGAACAATCGCCAGGACAGCGGCTAAATCCTTTCACATAGAAATACATTGATTTTTTTTTGTTTTCTCACTATTTTAAAATGTTTTTTTTTGTTTTGTTTTTTTTTTTTTATATTAGAAAATAATGAAATTATCACAACCACACGTGCGCTGTTTTTTTTCTGTTATCGTGCGTACACATTTGAGAAATGCCTTTGTTTTGTTTTTTTGCTTTGTCACTAGAATAAAATGTGTTTTATGATACAGTTAAACTACAATAACATTAATGTGAGCATATCGTTTCATAATGTGCATGTTACAACATAAATATCACGCCAATTTCCAGAAGGCTTCTTGTGCCGAGTACAAAGTAGAATGCAGAATGTCTGAGCCAACGACGCTACATTTTTTTTTTTTAAACTCTATCCGAGTAAGAAAAACGAACGAAAACGAAGCTACGACAATCCTTTAGCGGGATCACCCGCGAATCTATCATTAATTGTTTTGTAAGATACATCCAAAGAAAAGTTCCCTAAAGATAAATAGATTATTGCAAAAGAGACTACACTTAACGACTAATATTATTCCAATGGACGGATGGTTTTCACTTTTAATGCACAATTTTCAAGGACCTTGACCAGTTTTTCAAGAGTCCTTTCTCACCACCACCCCTCCCTTCCACCTTTTTTCTATTCCTCTCACCCCCGAACAATCGTTCATATATAAAATACTATATTTAAATGTAAATTTTGTGACTACAAAGTAGCTGGACAGCGCACTTCGAGATCCTTTAAGGAAGGCTTGATACCAATTCGATTACTTGGCATTACACTTTGGACGGTTTCGTGTGCTACACTATCTAGTGGAGAGGCACTTAGTCTTGACAGACCACTATTTAGGTATAGTGACAAATGATAATGAGTGAATTTAAAGTACAAGGATCCGTATACTGAGAGAAACGGTTCACCTGATCCTGCGGCCCTATTAGAACCATCCTTCGGTGTATGTGTTCCAGCTGGGGTCGAGCGACTCGTAGAACATTGGATTGAAGTCGGGATCGATTTCGACGTCGTCGCTGATGTCGTCCGTGTCATAGGCGGCCTGTTTTGTGTCCTTCTGCTGTACTGAGAGACTTGCCTGCTGGAATGGAATCGTCAGCTCGTCAATTGGTGATGGTATTTGACTGGCCAGGAGAATTTGCTGTGAGACAAAACAAAATGCATTTTTAACAAATCTTTAGGAAGCCGACATCAGGTCTCACCCCGCTTTGGTACTCTGCATTCTGGCCAACAACACCGCCGTACACGTTCGACTCGTATGTACACATGTCGGTAACACACATATTGTCAAAGGTGGCAATAGTCTGCACATCAATGTGGCCACTGCTGCCACTGCTGCCGCTGGTGCTGGCATCCGATATCACCACATCGCCGTCGGCCACCAACAGCGCCTGGTCACTGCACTCGAATTCACTGGCGTCAGAGACGCTGCTCTTTTTGATGCATTTGCGGCGATTTCGGATGCGCTTCTTTTTGGACTTGGCTGGATTCACGGCCAACTTCCAGTAGCCACCTTTGCCCTTTTCATTTTTGTTCTTCTCCACCTTGGTGAAGAACGGATTCAGCGAGAGATTGTGACGAATGGAGCTCTGCAAAGAGGATTGAAAGTCATTTAATTTGTGGGCTCTTTTGGCCAGTTCGGGCTGGTTTAAGGACACGAACATTCCAATTCGGCTTGGCATTGTAGTAGGCGAACTTGGTCTGTATCCAATCGCAGATATCGCGCAAGGTGAGGCGGCCGCCCTCCATCAGCGCCATTCCTATTATTTGGGAGTAGTTGAACGGCGGCTTATGTGATGAGTCATTTCTGTACACTTGTTTTCGTTTGTTGTACTCTTCAATGTTGCTGCAACGCGGGAAAAAAAACACAACATAAAACAGCATAAATGCAGAGTCATACATGATATCAGTGGAAGTCGAAAAAAGGAGAGAAAAAAAAAGCCCAAAAATAGACTCACTTCTTTAGCAATCCAATAAATTTGTTGTATTGTTCGGCCGGGCCATTGTTGGCTGGTTTCTTCTCTTCCAGGACGTCGGTAACGATGTCTTGTATGTTGGTTAGGTTTTTGTTCTCCGTTAGCCAATTCAGATTGGTGAGATCCTCTTCGGAGATGTCGCCGCCGGAGTCGTTGTTCTCGGCACTAGTGTCGACGTCGTCGTCGTCCAATATGTTGTCTGGTAAATTCGTTGTGAACAGCCAGTCCATATCTGAACTGACTGGTGTCAAGCTGATCTCCTCGTACGACATGTTCTCTGTGCCAAAAACATTGTCAATTGTCAGTCAATATGTTTTGTGCCAAGGATATCGGATGTGATTTGAACGTGCTCAGAATGCTCAGATCACCTCACAAGGACTTTGCTACAAATCTTTGTTATTGAATGTGGCAACCTGCAAAAAAAAAAAAAACAAACCAAAACCGAAATCCTGCATCGATTAACTAACTGTTCTTTCACAATTTTCAGAACGGAACTTGTTAACGAGCTAATTAAATTGCAAATTGCAAAATAGTAACGGTTAATACAATGGCACAGGGACATTCACACGCGCACCCACACACCAACTGAATTCATTAAGTCCGCCATTATGAATTTATGATGAAAAGGACATTCTCTACTTCAGTACAACAGCTGAATTGTCCTCACCAATTGAAATGTATCACGTGGAACATAACGAAATCTTACAGTTACCTGCCAATTAAGAGGACAAAAACAATTTTTCACCATTTATGTGCGCCTCACGTGTTGTCCTCCCTCATCCATGTCAAAATACTTTCTACGCCATGAAAATACCGTTAGTCGTAATTTGGGGGAAAAACGTGTTTTCTACTGTTTTCTTTTTTTTTTTGGTAAATCACATTTTACACTTTAAAACAAACTGGTAAAACAACAACAACAACCGTTTTGTCTTATTGAAAACAAAAAGTATTGAAAGAGCCGTCCGAACAGGACGAGAGGCTGAACAAAAAAAGGAACCTAAAACAAAATCGCAGCGTATTAAGAGTGAAATGGTGGTATGACTGACCGCGTCGCGGGTCGATTGACCGCACGTAAAGACGGACGCGATTGTTTGCAATGGACAGTGTGACGTCACTGGGCGAGTGTGGGGATTCGTGGGTGGGTGGTGATGGTAGTTTGGGAAACACGTTAAATCACCCACCACCCTCTCTCTCGCTAGCTAGTGTCGCGAATTAAAAGACTCATCGGTATTTTGATGTATCCTGAAAATGACTCCTGATAAAGGATTTTTTTGTTGTTTTTTTTTTTTTGTTAGACAACAACTTTAAAAACGACAGAACTTTCACTAATCGGTGATTATTGTTTATTGAAAAAAAAAACGGATCCGTTTGGATGTCTAAAGGATAATCCAGGACTTTACTAAAGAATCTAAAACACTTCTATTTTGTTCGTTTTACCTTTGACAAGGTGCACATTGACCACTTGAGACGCGACCATATTAGCGCTATTGTTAGCTGCTTCACCGTTATTCGACTATAGGTGCTTACAGTTTTCTATAAGAGTGCACGCGGAGCGCGCGGTGCGATATGTCCAGCTATATACGCGACGGCGGCGTCGTCACTGTCGGCGGACAGGGGTGGCGGCGGCGGTGGTGCTTTTGTTTTCCTCTAATGTACGCACCGTCGCCTGTGTGTAATTACCCTCGACAGGTGTATGCTGGCAGAGCGTCGCGCTGCCCGTCGCGCGGACAAGTTCACAAAAAAAAAAAACTAAAAAAAAAACAGAAAAATTGAAAAAGGGGTCCCCTCTCCGCTGCTATGCCACCGACTGTACTTTACGCGCATTTTCTAAAGTACAGGTGTTAATATTCATTGTATTTCAGTGGCGAATGCAACCCCCCGTCACTTTATCCCTCTCTATTGAAATTCCCTAAATACATATTTTCTTATGTAAAATTTATGTTGGCTGTTGTTGTTGTTGTTGTCGCCTTATACATTTAATGAAAACAGCTAATCCTGCACGTGAATTGAAAACGTGACACCTTCAAGGGCTTTTGGTTGCGGAATCACTTATCTGAACAGTTGTTCCACGATTATTGATTTACAGGCAATCAACTATATTGATGAGTCACTATGTCATTGAATACATGCCTTTATGCTTAACACTTATTGTAAATTATTCATGATGATGTTTCCTCACATCCTTTGTCTGAAAACGAACGCTGAACGAATGCGGCATTCATTATTGAATTTCATCACCATACCTGTCAGCATCTCCAATCTTGATCCTTGATGAAAATTGATTTGTATTTCAGTGTTTTAAGAAGGTGGGTGGGTATGTCCTTTAATTAGCAATCCGACTCGCAAACATCTCCCAGTCCGTCGTGTCATTAGTCAGTGGGATGAATAATTTTCATCGACAAGGCATAACGGTACTTTGTCATGTCTATGTGCGATGAGTAGTTTTTCAACGATAACGGTACTTTGTAATTAGTTGAATTATTGACAGCAAATGAAGGCAGTAACGGTCTGCACCTGTTACATAAGTGCAAATATTCATTGTCCTTGAATCGAGTTTGACATTTAGACAGTAATTTAAAATTTCTCTCAAATTAGGAGAGTTATTGAGTGACTCTTTCAATCACTTTTATCGCCGTTGGATCTTTGATTAGACAATAAATGTTGGCACTGTATCTCTAAATGATAAGTAATCCCAACTCGAAGCCGACAAATGTCAAGATAAGAAATTGAGAACGTCCACAAATCAAAGACGGACACTGATTTTTTTTTCACTGATGAAGATTAGTAGCCAGCCAAGCGTTGCAGTGATAAACAGTTGCACCGAGTAGCCATGCCACTATTGAGGTTGATTGCAGTCCTGATGGTCACAGTCAGCGTGTCCATTGAGTCAGCCAACATCCTTTGTTTATTTGGTGTGCCATCACCCAGCCACCACATTTGGAACAAGTCGATTGTGGTGGCATTGGTGGAGAGAGGCCACAATGTAACGGTACTGACAGTGGAACAGGATGTGTCAACGTCCGCTACACTCCATTACATTCACTTGGAGAACATCCACGAGGAAGTCTCGGCATTGGAGTCACAGCTGAAGGTCGCCTCAGCCAATGTTTTTAAAACGATCAAACTGATGTACGACAAACACGCCAAAGTGGATGTGATGCTCAGCCAGACCAAAGGATTCCGCGAATTGTACGGCTATTCACCTGACTTCAAGTTTGATGTGGTGCTGCACGACTTCAAGCAAGGACACGTGCTGCTCGCCTTTGTCCAGCATTTCGGCAATCCACCACTGGTGGCAGTGAGCGCTGCTGGCATACCATCCCACCAGGCTAGCATGTCGGGAGGATTGATTGTGCCCAGCTTTATGCCCCATTATATGTCACCGTACACCACTAAAATGCACCTGTTTCTGCGCGGAATGAACTTTCTCTACCATCTGTATGATTGGATTTACCTGAAGTATGATTATCTGCCCAGGTCAACTGTCACGGCGAAACGATTCTTCGGGCCGCATGTGACGCCACTTGACGTCATCCATAAGCGGACGGCGTTGCTGTTGGTTAACGTGGATTTTAGTATTGATTATGCTGAAGCGACGCCGCCCAATGTTATTCCTGTGGGAGGGCTGCACACCATTCGAAAGGAAGTCATGGGCTCTGTAAACGATCATTGATTCACTGATTTTGGGCAATCTGTTACAACCAGTTTATTTTGTAGAAGCTGATAACCTTCCTAGACAATGCAAAGGATGGCGCCATCCTGTTGAGCCTGGGAGCAGAAAACAGAGTTCAAGAACAAACGCTTTTAGCCAATTTAACGCAAATCGTTCAGGCATTGCCTCAGTACAATTTTGTGTGGAATCTTCGACCGGAGACGCTTGGGAGTGACCTGCCCGAAAATGTCCTTCTTGCTGAATGGCTTCCACAAAATGCCATTTTAGGTAAGATTCAACGTATACATTAAATATAATTTACTAATCTTTGCCGGTAGCCCATCCAAATATTAGGCTGCTCATAACCACTGGCGGCCAGATGAGTCTTCAGGAAGCTGTTTGGCACGCAGTTCCAGTTTTGGGTATTCCAATGGAATACGACAAACAGCATAATTTGATGAAACTGTTTCATCATGGATGTGGACGTCTCCACAGTATTAACAGCATTCCTGTTGAACAAAGCGTCCTGGATATCCTGGAGATCATTAATGACGACAGGTTTTTTTTTTGTTTGTTTTTTATTTAAATTTAAAGTTTAAAAGTTTTTCTTTTGATTTAGTTACAAAAAGGCGATAACTTCAAGGTCAACGATCTTTAGAAGTCAACAGGAACATCCACTAGAAAGAGCTATTTTTTGGATTGAAAATGTGATCGAATGGCAAGGAGCGGCTCATTTGTCACCGGCCTCACGAAATTTAGGTTTTCTAAAAATGTTAATGTTGGACTGGAGTATTTTATTGGTATTGGCTCTGGTCGGGGTGTACCTTTTCTTGAGACAGTATAGTACAGTTAGACAGCCTCATAAAATCAAAACGGAATAAATCACTGGAAACCGGAATTCTGTTGTTCTCATAGCCAAAAATATCCTTTTTAAAATCTTTACGGACTGAAGAGTTATCTATACTTTCAGTCTTACTAAGGGAATTGAGGTTAAGTATGTTCATTCGTTAGTCAACTAAAACTCACCGGAAATGTCTTCCTAGATAGACATCCAAAAAATATCCTATTTCCTGGAAGTTGTCTAGACATTCAGTCTTTGGAGGGGAATTGAGGTTAAGTATTTAAATTCATTGGTCACTTAAAACTCAACGGAAAATCCAAAAAAATATCCTTTTTCCTGGAAGTTGTCTCAGGAGGGGAATTGAGGTTAAGTATTTCAATTCATTGGTCACTTATAACTCACCGGATATGTCCTTCCTAGATAGACATCCAAAAAATATCCTATTTCCTGGAAGTTGTCTAGACATTCAGTCTTTGGAGGGGAATTGAGGTTAAGTATTTAAATTCATTGGTCACTTAAAACTCAACGGAAAATCCAAAAAAATATCCTTTTTCCTGGAAGTTGTCTCAGGAGGGGAATTGAGGTTAAGTATTTCAATTCATTGGTCACTTATAACTCACCGGATATGTCCTTCCTAGATAGACATCCAAAAAATATCCTTTTCCCTGGAATTTGTCTAGACATTCAGTCTTAGGAGCGGAATTGAGATTAAGTTTTTCAATTCATTTACAATATAACTAAAAACTCTTTTCTAGTCCTTTCTAGTTAAAAATCCTAAAAATACAATAAAATCATTTAAATAGTTGTTTATATGTATTTAACTTCATTTTAACATCTAATTTCATGCTTTGAATTACAATTGTCCTACTAATTTTTCATCTCTCTTTCCACTAAGGATTAAAGTAGTATAAGTAAGTACTTTTAAGATAAATGTACCTACGTGCATTTTGATTGAAAACAATTGAAAAAAAAAATTTACTAAAAAATTGCTTGCTAGTTTGAATTTGACCACTTCCGCGGAAAAGTCATAAAATCGAAGTCTCAAGAACAATTAAGTAAATCATTATTAAAGTAAAGAAAAACCAGCTGAAAGAATGTTCACTAGTCGTCCCCATTAAAGATAAAATATTTCTTTAGTTAAAACAAACAGAAGGATAAGAGTGACTCTAAAACAAACCTCGCCATGGTAGCCACCAGCCACTAAATACCGTCCCACTTCGGCAGCCAATCTAGTTGTTGATGGCATCAAAGAGCGCCTGCACCTTCTCAAACACCTTATCCGGATGCTGGGTGCCGTCAATCTGTCGCACCAGATTCAGCTGCCTGTAGTGCTCGACAATGGGCATTGTCTCGTTATCGAATGTCTGGAAACGCTTGCGCAGACTCTCCATGTTGTCGTCGCTGCGTCCGCTGCCCGCCTGGCCGCGCTTCAGACACCGATCGATGCTCTCCTGTTCGCTGCACTCAAAGAACAGCACAAAGAGCAGACGCACCTTGGCCGCCATCTGCTGTGTCCAGCCCTCCAGATTGTTCTGATTGCGCGGAAATCCATCAATCAGGAAGCTGTGCTTGCCGCTCTCCTGTTTGTGGAACACCAAAACATTTAATTTATTTACCGACATGAGACTGAATTCCTTACATTGACATGCTTGGTCATGGCGTTGGCGAGCAGGGCGCACGTTATCTCAACTGGGACAATCTGGCCGTCGCGTATGTACTTCTCGATGAGTTCGCCGTACTGGGAGCCGGGACGATTGCGCTCCTCGCGCAACAAATCACCGGCCGACAAGTGGACAAAGCCGTACCGATCGACGATGTTGGCGCACTGGGTGCCCTTGCCGGCGCCGGGTGCGCCCAGCACAAACACCACGTTCGGCAGGGCGGCCTGTTCACACATTCTGTACGGCTGGCGTGAGGTGGCGAAGGGTGTTGCACGCGTCAGTAGGCGACCTTGGTGGGCGAGTGTGTTAGCTAGTCGGATGCCACGACACGAGATGCTGCACATTCAATGGAGCTGTGAATCGTGGAGATGGAACTAATGAGCACCGCACTATTTCAACTGACACAGTATTCTTGGAATCACTTCAGGTTTTCTTATGGGCTGGCTTGTTTTCAGGCTGCAGTCGTCGTATTAGCTGGCGAACTCGAACGTTCTGAGCGGATATTCAGTGGCGGTTTTCAGACTTCGACAGTGCGCAGGCCTGTGTCCCTGGACGCGATTGTAAAAGTGGCGATATAGATTACACAGTCAATTTGCGCGTGAGGTACAAACACCGCGATGTCATATGTGAACACTGGACGTGTCACGCTTGATGTATGTGCGCCAGCTGGCAGCTGCGCACAGTGGGGTATTTGACATATGAGTTCGGCCAAAAGTCATTTTATCAAATTTTACCGTAACAAAATATTTTTTTTTTTTGATAGGTAAAGGATAGTGGAATTTTTTAAGGACAATTTGATTATCAAAGATTTTGTTCTTTCTCTCACTTAGTTTTTTTTTTCAAAATCAATTTTTTATACTTTTTGTTTATAAAAGTCATGTTAAAGTTTGATAATGAAAAGTATGAAATCAAGTTTGTACTAATTTTTAAACATATTCAAACATATATTCTACCTTTAAATATTTTGTTATAAGCGTTTGAATGCAATGATTTTTTGATCCTTTTTTTTCCACAATTTTGAGTTTTAAAATTCCAAAAGTTATATGATGGCAGACGATGCCAGGCTAAATTTTGTTCACAACAGAGCTTGAAGTGTCCTTTTTTAACGGCATAAATATTTTGTTCCGCATCTTCATTTTTTTATGAGATTTTTACTGATTACGTATGCAAAATTTTTCATAATAATAATATGAATAAAAATGGCCGAATAATTTTTCAATTTTTTTTTTTTAATTTAAGCCATAAATTATTAAAGCGAAAAAAAATAATAAAATTCAAAAAAAAAAATTTGATGATCTTTTGGGTCAAATACCCCGCTGTGCTGCGCGTGCGCTATAGTTAATTGTTGCTACAGACAATTATCTATGTGGCTGGTGAGTGACAGGGTGTGCATGTGTTTTCTTTAAGTTTCTGTTTCTCCGTTCTCGCGGTATTTTATTTCTGTTCGCCGGATGGAAATAGACTGACGCATAAGTGCCATTGAAATATGTCGCTGTCGCATTTGACCTAATTTGTCAGAATGTTGAGCGTTTAATGGACTTCAAGGCCGTTCCATATTTCCAGCTGCAATATTTACAGTTAATGCAATCAATAACGGCCATAAACAGTTTGTGTCAAATAAACCGGTTTCAAATAGCATTTTTTTATTTATGTTTTTAAGCCAGACGCAGATTCGTATAAAATATATAAATTTCATAAATGTTTACATTTGAAGAGAATGAAATGATGAATCGATTAAATTTAATTGTTTATCATGACAATTAAAGTAGTTTTAAATATTTACACATTTATTTTTATAAAAATTGCTTATAGTTGTCTGTTGATTGTTTTATTTTTATTTGTACTACTTTATTAAGTTTTTTGTGTTTTTTTTTTTTAAGTTTATATACGTACCAAGCATCAGATCTCTTGTTATCCTTTTTTTTTTTTTTTAAATAGAATCGAATGATGCAGAATTACGTTTTGACACCCAAAAGGCATGTCCGTTCGTGCGGGCCATAGCTCGTAAACAGCTTGACCAAACTTTACCAAAAAACACATTTTTAATTTTCTTTAAAAATATTTTTCAAGGTGAAGTCACACCTGTCATTTCCCATCCTTTATTGCCTAATAACTCGCAAATTTTAATATTTATTTTTTTATAGAATTTCCTCAAAACGACTAATTCATTTTGTTCAAGGTCACTTTCAAGGTCAATCTTTAAACATCCTTAACATTGTTTTAAATATATATATTAGCTAATATCTACGCGCATTGGGGCAAATAATTGAACTATGTAATGAACATACAACGTTTAAATGTTGTTCTACATAATTATGATACTCAGCAAGGCAGACATTTCCAAATATCAAGGCCATTAACATAACTTTTCAAGGTCAAATATATTTTTTGTATAAATGCCTTTGTTTTTCATGCAAAAGGCGAAAAGTCGATAATACATGTAATCTTGTTTTTGTTGTGGAAAAACTTTCAAAGACATTTTAGTCGTCAAACAACCAGTGTTGGGGGAAATCACGTATAAAATTATTTTTTACATTTTCGACGTAAATAATTGTAAATAATGTAAATAATGTAAATAATGTA
>JANSTS010009771.1:0-12824 GCA_026546915.1 Sylvicola fuscatus
AGAAACCAGGCACAAATAAATTTTACACAGGAAGTTTTGTGAACTTCTGTGCAACTTGATTTCTATATACACAAATTAAATATCTTCTTAATCAAAATCGACATATCAATTTTATTACAAAATCAAGCGACGAAAATTGAATAATTTCACCTCACGATATTATTATAATATCATACAGACTTACTTGCATTAATAAGGAAATGTCTGCGACCGTGCAACTTTGCGCTTTGATCTTCGTCATCTAGACACCATAACTTTAGATTTATTGCAATTATATGAGAAATTAACATTCACAGACAATTGCATGTCTAAACTTCAACCCATCAAATTGCAACCAATAAAAATGTTTCAATATTTTTATATGCAAAACCATAAAACTATATTTAACACGTCTTATTAAATTTTTTCACCATTCTTGCATTGCACGACTCAGTTTACATAAAACAATATACCAACAATATAAAATTGATGATGTGCATGTTGGTAAAAATGTGTATCGGAACGCTAAGGTACCATCCAAGAAAGTCAGCCAATAGTCCAAGGGTAGTTAGTAGTGCACACGCCGAAAATCTGCAACATTAAAATCAAATAATCCCGCCAAATGATTCAATTGCAATTGCCTAAAATTGGATTAGCACACAAGAAAACATGGTTATTAGGGTCCGCTAATTTTCCTGCAATTTATTTGTAATTGAGTGAAGTTAAGGCTGTGGCGGAGTCATCCCTATAAATATTTGTGCCCCTATAAATATAGGGAATTGGCATACGCGCAAATATTGAGGAGGGTTGTTTGTTTGAATGGAAACAGAAACCAAAAAAAAAAAGAAGAAGGAAAATGTAACTCCTTGGGGAGGATTGAAGGCCTCCTGCTGTGGAAAGCATACAAGTGCACGAGGACATAAATATAAACGGTTTTGAATGGAGAACAACTATTTGATGTTTGAGTGAACTCTTACAAGCTTCAAGTTAAGGGTGGAATTTTCTTTAATCGCAAAGCGCTCTTCTGTACACAAGTACTTTGATATGTAAATATTTAAAAACAGTTATGTCTAGAAGTACATGCTTAATCATTTTTATTGATTCTCAAAATAAACGTTTACACCTATTTTTCTACATTTCTGAAAATAGTTGAAAACTCTTCATTTAATGATTGTCATTCCAATGAAAAAACAATTCCTTGCGAATTATGAACAAATGTGGCCAGGGATGTTTCTGCAGTATAAGGCCAATCTAAATAGCAGTTAGCAGATGCGCTGTATTTGACAAATCCCATCAC
The DNA here is from genome assembly GCA_026546915.1 of Sylvicola fuscatus. Lineage (NCBI taxonomy): Eukaryota > Metazoa > Arthropoda > Insecta > Diptera > Anisopodidae > Sylvicola > Sylvicola fuscatus. The sequence goes on from JANSTS010009771.1 coordinate 1,277, forward strand.
AAAGGGAAACAAACATCCCGCACGACAAAACAAAAAACGACCCCGCTGGTGCATCAGTTAACTCCCACTGGGACATTTTTCAAAATCACCCTCAAACGCCAGGCATGCCGAGCATGCATTGCCATTGTCATCCCTCCGCCTCAGTTTGTAAGAGTGATACTTGTGTCAGGTTGGTTGTTTAACGCAGCACTTGCGCCCAAACATACAATCTACGCGTATATGTACTACATATATACACTTAATAAATAGTTATTCATGTTTACAATGACTTTCATGATTTTATTACACATTTATAGCGCACATGAATCGCATGGGGATGTTTGCCAGGAGGGAGGATGAATAAAGCTGGTCCTTGTGGAAATTAAATCACTGCGTAAATAATTGAGAATGTTTGGTGCACAAGTTCACCAGTTTTATTCATACAGTTTGTGTTTTGATACATTAACATGAATTCTATCCGGTGTCGAATGAATTCATGGTAACATATTTTATGGTCGATCAGCTGGAAAAGGAATGTATTCTTTATTAGTCAGCAAATTCATGTGCAGTGAATTGTTTCCAGACATAAGACTTACGCTTCTTCAAAATTGTGTAAAAGTACCTTTTAAGCAAAAATTTGACTGAATTTTTGGTTTTGTTACAATTAAAAAATTTAAAGCACTAAAACGCGAGACCGTGAGTAAACATTAAACTAGCCGACCCTTCTCATTAAATAAATACCAATCAACTCTGAAATGTCAGTCAATTGACGTAGCGCAGTCATTATGGACAGTATCCCAGTTCACAATCCTCCCTCAATGATTACACATTAAGGTAACAAAAACCACTGAATATTTGATGGAGTCATAGAATTATCCAAAGAATCATCGAAGAAAAACAGCTTTCCCCTTTTCAACGCCACTCCATGTGCATCGAATTTCCCTCGCGTTTACTGAACTTACACGCATTTAAGCTGTCAACGAAATATCAAACAACTGCGCTGACGTGCTGAACTGAACATGGGAAAACACGAATAGCCGCCACAGAACATGGAGGAAAAAAAAAGGAACAGCCGTTCACCCCAACTCGACCGATATGACCACCACGGATCTCCTGCTCAAATACTCACCCCTTCCATCTTGTGGTCAGGCATGCCGTATAGGTACAGAGCGCGGCTGTTTCCATTCTCCACCGTGTCTGCTCGCCAAGCAAAACCGATTCATTACATCCACCGAGACAAGTGTTTGCTTCCACTGCATTTATGCTTCTAGGGCATAAAATATGGACGTGCGAACACGACAGTGAAAAATTGTTTCATACATGCATTTAGGTGCAATATGGGGTTGGCGAGGGGTGCACTCTCTGACACATTCCACTGTAAAGCATCTGTTCAATGCGAACACGGCTTCATGTATTCGGTATGTTGCAAAAACTGAAGCATAAACGTGAAGTCGGGGGGAATGTTATGTGCATCGCATAAATATAACCGACCCTTAATCGTTATCGTTTGGCCAGATGATGTTCTCGCGTTGTTCATACACACAAAATTTAGATGACCGGCAATTACACGTCAAAGGAACGACAATGCGGCACTCACAAAGGACTCTCTCTCCTTTGCTCGTACAAAGCACATTAAAATTATTACCTCAAAAGTGCAATAAAGTACTCCCCTTTTTCGCTGGGTGCAATGTTTGAACTTCAAACAAAATGCAAAAAAACTTTGAATGGCTTTCTCCATTTTATTAGGTGTTTTAATAGAATGGCAATTACCGTTAATGTGCTATAATTTGACGACATATGCCTTTTGATTTTCTGCACATATTGCTTCCCGATGAAAATGCAATATGTCAATTTACTGTTAACGATTATTGCGAATTTATTCATCGGCATTCACCAAATAAGTTAATTTACATTTAAGAAATGCAACTGAATCAGACAATCTCAACTTATCTGAAAAAGAAATCTACAAAAAACGGAAATAATTAACAAGACAATTTTATCATCATATACTGTTACTTTATTTACATCATTTTCTTAATATAATACAACTAATTACTTTTAATTACTTTAATTTATACAGTTTTTGCTCCACTAACGTACGTTTTTAACGAATGATTCGTCCCTCTTTACATAATTGCATGCCGATAATATCTGGCCACCTACATAAGGTTATAATAACTAAACAATAAAATAAATAAACATTTATAGACGATTTTTTTATGATATCAAGTCAACTGCGTTTGTTTGTCTTGTACGTAAACATTGACGCAAGAATGAATCTATCTAGAGTACCACCTTCATTAAAAACATCTTCCCAGCGCGACATTCACATACAATATACACATTTAAAATCGAAAACACAAAATCATTTCACTTGGCCTTTTTTATCATGTACTCACATACTCGTACAAAGTACGGGAATAATAGATTAAAATTTCTAAACATAAACATATCATACACATTATCTATATATCGCCAAAATGTCCGCCTTCCTATCAAAATCACAAAAGTAAATCTACAGATTCCAAATCGACGTCTCCATTTACCACACCAATCCCTCGTTCTGCATGTTCTGCGGTTCGGAGAAGTTGCCAGAGCTCATGAACTCCGGCGAGCCGCCTCGCTGTCCGCCCAATATGTGATCAGGCCCGCCACCATTACCAGCACCTTGTCCGGGACCCGGTTGATTCATGAAATTCCCTTCGGGTGTCATGCCGGCGAACTCGTTCACCATCGGTATCGGTCCACTGTGGTCCATCGGCCCACCTGAGGCAAACAGTAACAAACCTTGGGTCAGTTAATTCGATTAGAGCAACGTTCACGCTTATGAAATGCGTTGCACGCTGATTGTGACTGGGAATTGGTAATTACCTGGTGCATTAAATGGCATTGGTCCAGCACCCGGATGACCCGGAAAGAAGGGGCCGTCATGCGGATGGAATGGTGGGCCGCCGTAGCCGAATTCGAATTTGCCATCGGCCGCAAAGTACGGAAAACCGGGCGGCCCATCATCCAAGCCACCCGGCGATAGGTTCATTGGGAAGCCGCGCATTTTACGTGCACCGCCGAAGAATGGACCTCGACCCATACTCGTCAGTTGCTTCAGTCGACGCTCTTTGGACCGCTTGTTTTGAAACCACACCTGAAAAATAGAGTTTTTATTAGAATTTTTTTGTTTCTAGAAAACACAACCAAATCTTAATCAATATTTTCCAACAATTAAAATTAGTCACAGGTTTTTGCTACCTAGTCAACTATATTTAATTATTATGTATTGATACATTAATGCATAACCGCAGTTATTTGCGATGAAAATATGCTCATTGAAGAATTTTTCTCCTCATAAATGTGACCAAAGGTTCTTTCTTTTGACCTGGTAACGGTTGTTTAATATCCAGAAAAACGATTCTTACCATGTATTGAAAACCATGCAAATGGAAATATTTTTCTTATAATTTCTAGTAGCCACCCACAGAGTTTCTTGGCATTAAATTTAATTACCTGCAGCATATGTTTGAAATTTTTCATTATTGGAATGCAGGCATTGCATTATCGATTCAGACACAGTTTTGAGTGAATGATGAATATACGCGAAAGTATTTCATCTTACTGTTAGTTCCATATTTTATGCATTTGCCCTGTATGCACTTACATTCGCACCGACCGGACCGTGCCTTTGCATCAAAATACGAATAGTTATTTCGAGTTCTTTGTTATTTGTATGTTGCGAGGTGTGAACGCATGCGCATTGCGCATTCTACACATTTTTGAAGCGACCTGTATGCTGCTAAAAAAAAAATCTCCATTCCGCGCGTTATTCACACCACATAAAGCCGATTAGACATGCAGTATTTGCTCAAATTTTAATTGCATCACATGTGAACATTTTGCGCCCATAAAGCTGCGTTCTTTATTTTAATAGCTTTTTGAATGAAGGTTTAAGCACAACGTGTGTGCGCATAACATGTTGTGCTTAATTTTGCAACAAAACACGTCGAAAGACTAGTGATGTATGACGCTGACCCGCCCTAAATGAACTCATACTCTTTTTGTCTCTCAACACACGAGTGCACATAAATATGCAAATCAGTTCGCGTCTACTTGCAGGCAGTTAACTGAAGAAATTAACTAATTGTAAATGAATTGGCGCTTTCAAGGTTGCAAACAAAATATTAACTTCACTGGACAGTGGTGATACACAACTCTGACTCCATCTTTGACATAAAATCTGTTTTTATTGAAATCTTTAATTATCGTTTAGGCGTATTTACCTATATAGTTTTTGGGCCAATATTTTACGATAAAAACGCGCGGATCTTAAAAGGTCTTGACGAATGCTGTACAAATCAGTTTTATGTTGTTCATTACGCATTTCAATACAACAATGGTTGTTTTAAATTTGACTTTAAGATCGTACTAAAAAAAAATCTTTAAAGAGACAGAAGAAAGAAACTCGAAAAAACGTTTTTATTTGAATGAAGGTGTCGATAAAAATGCTTTGCCAATTTTTTATAGTGCCGTAAGTAGAAGAAGGGTTGATTCTATCATAAATTTTAATGAGTTACTTAGATGTTGCATATGGTCGAAAGTAGGTTTATGCCGAAAGGTAGATAGTTAATTTTTAAGTGCTTCTGGCGATTTAAATTTCGTTTTGTGAGTGGCGAAGAGCTTTTTAGTAATAAATCATAACATTGCCCAAAACATGCTTTTGGTGCTAACAAGCGGTGAAGATGATTTTACTATCGTTCTGATACATTGATACACAAAACAACTCAATCTAACGAAATATGTTTTTCTCTTATAACTAATTCCGTGAACAGATAAAAACATAATCCAATCCCCAGTACAGTTTAATATTAAATATCCAAAAAAACCTCGCTGAAATGTTTTTATCAAGTCTGTCAATTATCATTTCCCCGAACCCAGTAACAAAGTGTGAAAAGAAATGAAATTCATCTACTTTAGGCTCTTCAGATTATAATTTAATTGGTTCGAAACTTAGCATATAGACACAATTCTGTGTTTACTTATCTCCCCCCTCGAAGTAATTCTTAATCCTTTATGCAACAATGCATAAAATAATATAGAGCCACCTTATGGCACAACTTGACGCCACTCAGTTTCCACAGTCTGCCACTTCCATATATGTAAAAATATGAAAATTGGGATCGCACGTACATAAATATTATGTTATTATCATCACGTTGTGGCAGACATTTGTTGCCTTGTTAACGGAATTATTTTGAATTTCCACTGAGAAGATGCCTGTTGGGCTGAAGAACTATTCTCAAATAAGTAAGCAATTGCGGGTCTTCCCTCTGCCCATAGTAGAGAAAACAGCGGGTGGTCAAATAGCCTGGTTTGGGTACCACAATGCGAGCACCTCGATTGAGATGATTATAAACGAGTGGCTTGAAAAATCGGGGGAACAATTTTTGGTGAAATATTATTTGTAACAATGTGACAGTTGTTGACGTCCGCCCTGTAAATCTGTTCGTTTTCTGGTAAAATCTATAGCCACCTACTGATCCTATAATTCTTATAGAATATCTGTAGGCTTGTCTACTCACGAACAAATAAAATATGGATAAACCACGGGATGCTCACAAATTCAACATATTGACAAATATGATAATTACGCGTGATGAAGTAAATTATGGTTCGATTTGTAAATGAAGTGGTTCTCATTATTCATCAACGAGACCATTCGCCATTCACTATTTCATTGAATGAATGAACAATGAAAATGGTTGCTTGATGCTGAATAAAAGATACGGTCATTTATCAAAATTACTTGACATGGTTGGTTTGTTAATTAATTACTATTGTCTTGATATTCTTTTGTGAAAAAAAAACTTAATAAAATTACATTTAACACATTTTACAAAATGCTGTTGTTTCCCTCTTGTTGTTTTCTAAATTTATCAACGAATTAAGTTTAAAATTTGAATTAAAAATTCAGCTAAAAACCCAATCAGTCATCCACCACCACAGCCTACGCTGAGGCACTATCCAATTTCTCCTCGAATGAAATCCATTGAAATGAGCACATGGTAGCCACTGCCCGTAGGTGTGTTCACACGCTTGGCATCATTATCTTATCGCATCGTTTTCCGCCCGTTTTACTTCCACATTCTGCAATAAAATGTATTGCTTAGGCATGCATAAAACGCCTTTCAATACATCCACCGCCATATTTGCAATTTGAGGTTTCGTTTAGCACTTAAGCTCTGGGAGCTGTGAGCTGGCTAGCCAAAGCCGCGCTGTTACTGTGAGCGCCCGGCCGTGCTTTTGTCGCGTCTTTTTCTTATCTATATAACCAATAAAGTATGTGAGTTAAGCACGACAACGTCGTTTTGTTGATTCTTCGCCTAAACGGCCTTGTTGTCAAATAGAATGGACAACCACAATTTGTGTGGCGAGTTTAATGTGCGTTAGAGGTTTTTTTTGTTGTTGTCTGTCGACGGCTGCCCAAGAATATAATATGCCATTTCGGGTAACTATATATGCGGTCAGCACACTGAATGGTGGTAAATATACCGGTCAAATGGAGGATATCGAGCCGACAATGGTGTCTGCATAATGTTTTGCGCGCTTTGTTGTGCTTTTCGGATTGTAAATTCTGCGATTTTATTCTTATTGGGTGAAACGATTTAGTGAAATAACAACAGATATTAAATGAGTCATTGTGTTCAAACGACTTTTGTGGTGCAATCTAGTTAAGGAATAAACAAGGATGATTGTTATAAGAAGCCTTTCGTGGTTGGTCTTTTTAGTGTGCCAATCAGATACAATTGAAAAATGTTTAGAAAATTATTACATCACACATGAGAATGAATATTTAATGAACTTAATACAATTCTGTAAAAACAGTAAAATCAAACACGGTTGTAACGAAATTTCTCTACTGAATACTGCGGATAAATTCAGCTTTCTTTGGATGTTTCCCGTAAAACCGTCTGCTTCCGATTAGTTGTCAAAAGTTGAAGCGGTCATCAATCCACCCCCATATCTAACTCTCGCCAATTGGTTTTTTTGTCTATAGACTTTTCTAGATAAAAGCCAATATTCAGGAAAAGCGAAATAAAAATACGCATTACGCACAAAATGAAGTGAGGAGGTTGGCCTTTATGCTGAACACAGCCCCGGGTGTATGCCTGTTTGAAACATAATATTTCAACACCATATTCCATCAATTTTTTTTTCGTCCGTGTCGTTGTTTTTTTATGCAAAGTCATGCTGTGGCTCACGTATGTGGGACGCCAAGGTAAATTCGGGTGGTACTTTTCGGCGTTTGTTTGTATCGTTGTGTGTTGTTTTTGTGTTTCTTTAGAATATTTTGTGCGTCTTTTGAGAGCGCAAACAACAAGGAAACAGAAGACGTTCGAGAACAACGTGCATTTCGATAGGCGTATTGAGTACATGGCAGCCGCATGGACAAGATTATTACGCCAAGAGTTTGTTCTTTATATTCAAATTTATATCAAATGATGGTGTAGATAAGACAAAACGAAGAACCTGTGGCGGAACGAATGAAAATCAATGCGTTCTCGCTTGGCACATACCCAAATCGATGTGTTGTCGATAGGAAAGCGGAAAAGGGAAAATCATCCAATGGCCACACCACCACCACCCGTGTTCCACCGATATTCGTTTTATCGGTGACCTGCAGCAGTTGGCAGTTGTTCCAAACGATCCAACTATTCTTTATATGGTTTTGACCAGTTGGGATTCGGGATGATTTTGTAGGTATAATACGTGAATCGATGCGCATAATGTGCGTGTTGAAAGTTTATGTATCAATATGGAGGTGAAAGGAAAATTAATGTTTTCCATGAAATATTCTGTTTTTCACTTTCGTTTTGCGTTTCACGTCAATGTTCCTATTTTTATGGTCTATTGTTTCGTTTTTCTCTGTTTAGTTGGCATACTCGAGAGTTAATGATTTCTAGGTGAATAAGCGTTTTCAACAAATTGGGCAAAGGGATATATTCTTCTTGATCGTTGCCGAAATGTTCCTAGAACATATTGTGGGAAGTCAATTTTTCAACCATTTATGTAGAAATAATTGACGTGCAAATTCAGGTTGTAAAAAATACTAGTACAATCAAAAATCTCTCAAATGACATTTATTTAATTTACTTTATCAACAAATCCTTAAAAGCAAATAGTACAAAGTACGTCCACAATGAGAAGTATTGGGGGAAAAATTGGAAGTCCTCCAAAGTCAATAGAAAAATATTATGTGGCTTTCAACATCCACTTCGCATGCCAAATAGCCGTCGGCTAAATTCGAATCAGATTTAGCCAGCAGAGAAGTAGAACAGAACTAGTAAAAGCCCAACCAATGATAGAACTCAGTGCAAAAACAATTTATATAAAGATGAAACCAATCAATAGAAAACACTCATTCCTATCACAAAATCTTTCCGAAGTCTAGCGGGTTTATTCCATTTTAGGAAGCCAAATACAAAAAAGTCAAATCAAATATTTAGAGTAGCGCAAACAAAACATTTATCTGGCACACAAGATTTCCCTTTCATTTTTTTTTGTGTTCTCGTTGTCCTAAGTTAAACAAGATCAAAGTATGTACATCAGGTTCCCTTGATTTCCTACTCCTCATCAGCAGTGAACACCCCCGTGTCAACGTCCAACTCTTGTCAGCTTCGTTCTCATGCTCTGTTGTCAGCATTTTATCTGAATTACATTTATATCATGCCATAAGGATTCTTCGACTCTATATGGCTTACAGTCAAGTTGACAAGGGATGTTCTCCGTTTTAAATTTTCAACATCCAATATGCTCTGGCTTTGTTCATGCTCATTCATATGTATACATTTCTCACTTAACTCTCACACCCAGATTGGATAAGGATTAAAGATGCTTCTTCCTCCAGCTTCGTGAATACAATGGCGAGGCTGTCACTAGCATTTGAAAATTATACGGTTTGAAATTTTTCCTCAATACTCATCATACTCAAGACAATAATTTGCTGCATCGCGGTCGCAAAATTTTTAGAACCCTTCAATTTGACTTGACTTAAATAACATAAACGGTGGGCGATCAAATAAAGTGGGTTAATATAAAATGTTGACATGAAAAACTAACAAAACTACCCAATTATGGCACAATCATTTGTCGTCAACATACCTCCTCCCTGTAATTTACCACTTAGTGTAAACGCATGCTAATTATGTGACAACTGCTGCTATTTACACATCCACTTCCTCAATCCATCGCGGCGGTTCCTCTCTTCTTTAGCTACTTCTGGTGGCATTGTAACAACATATACGAGTCGATTATGCTTTTCATGTTCTTTTCCTGTAGTTACATATTTATTTCATTGTTGTGGGTGCGTGCAGCTAATCTAGTCGTACAGACCACAATAATTGGTCGGTCCCTTTTTGAAAAAGCAACACCACTCCATGGCTATTCTTATACATCCATGCAACACGACAAATGTGTAATAATAACGCCAGCTCCTCGCCGCTAATAATAATATTTTTCGATATGTCCCGGCGAACGAAGGGAGAAGCGAATGTATCCGAGAGCATAGAAAGTGCATAAACATTTCCTGGTAGCATGACAAACTAGCATAATCGCGTAGAACGTTGTTAGAAGCATTATGGGTTCTTCCTTTGGGCGCTGTACTTCCATGCGGCCTCTGTACGTGCCGGTTATGGCACAATGGGAACAATAGATTTATTGTCCTGTAGGCGTTTTTAGTAGACATATCCATTCAACGCGAGCACACCCTTATGCCCTTACAAAACCATCAAGTTGCACAAGTTGTGGTTTTACTTTTTCTTCACAGCTATTTTAGTAGCCCACTTTTGTTTGTTTGATTATTGTAATAATTTCATTTGTGTTAGCAATTCCGCCTTTCAAGCGATTTTGTTTTTAACTTCTTTATTTAGATAAATATATATTTTATGAATGAAAAAGCTTTAAACTGGAATTTATAAATATACGCCATGTCTCTAAAACATTGCCCCAGAGCATATTCAACCATGCAGTAGGCAATATCTCATCAAGATGAATAGATTATGAGAACTTTAAAGGAAATAGTTTTCCCATTTACTATTGAAATTGCTCTGCAATTCTTCGACTATTTTAACTACTTAAGAAATCACACTGAATTCCACTTCTGTACAGAATGGCTAATAAAAGTATACGCCGACACTCAATCACCCAAAGCGAATACCACATCCATTTGCACCCAAGGGCTACCAGTTCAAGCGTTTTACTTGGCGAACTTAATGCAGCAACCGCACACAAAATCAAGTGAGAAGAAGCACAAAAAACGATGTAAGCCCAGAAAATAAACTTTACATTCAATTGAAGTCAGCATCCGCGTGATTCTTACACAAATCGATATAGCTGTGCGATGTGTAAAGCCGTTAGTGGCCCGCGATTGCATATACACCTCTATTACCTATATCGCCTATTGGGTCTAACAAAAAGTCCAGCTTCGAGTGAAGCTGCGCGCGCCTTAGATTTGTACGCGACGGATAAAAGGCCGAGGCGAAGCACTAACAACAACCAGCAGAGAGGAAAAAAATAAAAACCGGCACAACAAAATAGCATCTACAACCGTCGAAACAACAGAAAACAATTCAGAATAATACAACACTCAACATGAAACATAAAGATCGACAATAAATAATGCGTCAGTCATCTGTAACGATGCTGTGCACATCAGCCCATGAAAAGGCACCACTGTTCTGTGTAGTTGCGGGATGGTTTGTAGTCTTGGACGAGTACATGCTGCATACTCGTGTTATAAATGTAGTTAGAAGAAGAAAAACGCAGAAGAAAAGCAAAAGAAAAAAAAAAACATCTCCAAGGAGGAGAGCGGTTTATCGGATGAAGCTGCGACTGGCGAGCTGCGCAACAAACGCACAACAAGCGGGAATTTAAGATTAGTATTGGTTCAATGAAGCAAATCGGACGGACGGAGGCTGTTTTGCGGTCAAGCCCATTTTCAGTTTTAACCGCACACGTCCGCCATATGCAGCTGAGGACTGACGGACGCTGGTTGATCATTTGATGTGCACAGACGCATCAGGCCCAACTCTGTTCTGAGTAATGTGCGTGTCCACTGTTCGCGCATACGCTCATAAATCACCACATAGCATAGCAGCATAATGGCTCGTATTTAAATTTCTCCGAAGATCTGGCTGTGACCTTTATGTTCCCTGTCTCTGGTTCATCTGGGGATCATATCGAACGGCCAATATGAAGATATGAGTTTCGATTTCGTTTGGCCGCTTATTGTGCAGGTACATTCGGCTATATAATCTTGTGTAGCCTCGTGTCCGCTGTCTACAGATTACACCACGCCAATTTGGTCAATTTGTGTTCATTATAATTTGAGAGACCTCCGTTTTGGAATTGGCTGAGTCTTTTTTCTTCTTGCTGTTGTCTCCCCCGTTTGGCTAAACAGTTGCAACATTTTCCAAGTGTTTATTGTAATTGCCTTATGCGTGGATTGACTGCCGTCTTATCCCATGCCCAGCTTAATAATCTTTCTGGTTGTTTTGATGGTCGAAAATGAAGACCGTTTCGT